>RJWK010000611.1:0-84934 GCA_004363435.1 Platanista minor | reverse complement strand
TTCAAATAAACAAATAGCAAAAAATATCCAGAAAAAATTACAACTAATAATTCAAAACTAAAACAAATATGTGGTGAATATTTACTATAAATGTTAAGGTTCAAAATGCATTTATAATACTTTTTTTAGAATGAAATATATGAATAATACACCCCAACAAATACAGAAACACTGAAAAGGGGTTGAATTTAAATGCACTTATCTCTGATGAACATAAGTAAATTGCTTTAAGCAATTTACATTGGTTTCTGGTCGGAGTGGATTCGCAAAATTATACTGAAATTTGCCTGAATGGGAAATTTCAGAGGTCAGTTCTCCATGGACTATCCTTGTGACCATAAAGTAGCTACAAGGCTATAAAAATGCCATTTCTATCTTTCTGATCCTGTGGTTTAACTCTCTCTCTCTCCCCGCTACACCAGCATTCTTTGAGTCCCACATCTCCCTGTTTTATTTTTTGCCATAACTCATCACCAACTGAAATAACACATATTTATTTGAGTTTTATGCTAATTATTTAACCCCCCCCCTTCTGGAATGTAAGCTCCAGGAGGACAGAAACTTTGTTCAGGTGTGCATTGTATTCTCAGAGCCTAGAGTAGATACTAACTTGTATAATAGATGCTAAACCAGTATTTATTGAAGAGATGGAATAATAAATATTAAAATTAGGAAAACCCAGAATCTGCCCTTAAGGAATACAGTGTCTGAAGGAAAAATAAATCAAATTCAAACAAATAGAGAGCCCCAGAATTAATCCATGGCTTCTGTAGAAGTTTGAGGCCCCCTGTGGGATTGGAAATACCACGAGACTGGCAGATTGAGCTTTAGTCCTGACTTTGCTACTACCTCCAAGGTGAGTCTCTGCTTCTCCCTGCACTCAGGTTCCCCAGTGTGGTTGGGGGCAGGAAAATAACACAGGACATCTCTTCTGGCTCTGACATGCGTGTTTCTCTGATTTATTCAGGGAAAACTGCAGGCTGCAAGGCTTCCCCTCCATTCAGATGACAGCCAGGCTGAAGGAAAGCTGGAATAGTGGTGGGTGGGCACATAGAAGGCACACGTGCTGCCTGAGTCCTAGAGGCCAGCCAGCCCCAAGCAGAGCTAACCATCTTCCTACCAGTCCAGCTGCTATTCCTGAGCCCCTCTCTGGGCAGAGCACCTCACTTCTCCCCTGATCTCCCCTCCAGTCACCCAAACCAACTCTCCCCTGTCCCCAGCATCCTACTCACGGATGGACGCTTGGATCTTTAAAATCTGGAGTCCCTCTGGGCTCAGCAAGCTCATCACCACTGACACTGCTCCAGCTCACTGCCTCTTTTCCTCCCCCTTCAAACGCCCCCCATTGTTAAATGGTTTCCTAACTGGCTTCTCCAGGTTTTGTAACTTCTCCTCCAAGCTATCCCTCATACCTCAACCAAAATAAGATCATCCTCCCTCCCCGAACCTTCAGAGTCTCCTTTTATCAGTAAAATAAAACACCCACTTCTCAGGCCGCCATTTAAGAGAAACCAGAGTCTGGGTAAGTATTCTAGAAATTTAAAGAGGGAAATATTACTGCTGAATGGAGTGCAAGAGTGAACAACCATAAGCACAGGATGTCATGGTAGAAGGGCCATTAAGTGGAAGGGGGAAGGCTGGCTTGCTGAAATCAAAAGTATTCGATGACATCTTAGTACTAGACTTGGCCTTTGGAGGGTGCTTTGAAAACTAGCAGAATTTCACTGTAGTTACATGAGGAAGCCAGGAGGACAGGACAAGCAAGCTGAAGACAATGTAATGTTGTCTTGAGCTCAGATCATTAGGACAATAGCAGAGAATAAAAAGGTAAGTCGATTTACTGAATTTGGCCATAGCAATATATTAAAATAAAATGTCTATATTAACTTTAATAGTTATATTTTGGATATCAAAAAAATATCTCCCAAAATTAGTAAAGTGAACTCTACAGGAAAAAAAAAAAAAAAAAAAAAAACCTTTTTAAGGACCACTTCTAGTAGACAAAAGTATGTATTAAGCTCCAGGTGTATAAAATCAAATTAGTTTTGAAAATAAGAAAATTTAGAGTATCCTATTAAAAACATACAAACTTGAGGAATTCCCTGGCTGTCCAGTTGTTAGGACTCCACGCTCTCACTGCCAAGGGCCCGGGTTCAATCCCTGGTTGGGGAACTAAACTCCCACACGCTGCAGGGGGTGGCCAAAAAATACACACACAAACGTCTGGGGCTGATAAAGTTAGAAAACAAATCTAAGTTGCTGTCTTCATGAGAGGTTAAAAAATGAAGAAAAGGGCTTCCCTGGTGGTGCAGTTGTTGAGAGTCCGCCTGCCGATGCAGGGGACACGGGTTCATGCCCTGGTCTGGGAAGATCCCACATGCAGCGGAGCGGCTGGGCCCGTGAGCCATGGCCGCTGAGCCTGCGCGTCCGGAGCCTGTGTTCTGCAACAGGAGAGGCCTGCGTACCGCAAAAAAAAAAAAACAAAAAAAAAACCGAACCCAAAGTCTCCACCTTTTCCCTTTAACACGAACTACAAATGCTGGCCTGACATTCACTGACATGTTCTTCTGGCTCTAATGTTAACTTTTTGTATGACATTGGGCAAATCACTTCCTCCTCTGGGTTTCATCTTTCTCCATGACTGGCCTTATTTATGACCACTTTCCACCCCAGCTACAAACTTTTATGAATTAATGAGTAGTGCAAGCAAATTACTTATAGCTCTAATTATTACTCAAACTTTGATGTGAATGTGAAAGGCAGAGTAGTTGGCATTCTTACATAATCACTGATAGGCATCTCCAATTATCAGCAAGAAGAACTATAAATGGTAAACTCACTGACAGGTACGTAAGCAGAATCTTCAGTTCCTTACCTAATGATTGCCTCTGATTTTCATCCCATTTAAACAGATGTTTCACTTCTTTAGTTAAGAAACCCTCCCATAAATACAACTCAGTGATTGAATGCACTGATTTTATAACATTAGATGGCACTGAATTGTTTGCCATGGGAGAATCTTTCTCTGGAGGACTTACTAACAATTTTTATAGATTTTCCCATATGGACAGAAGAAAGCTCAGCTGCACAAACTTGGAGCAACATTCTCAGTTTCTACAGGGAATAAACACCTCTTCACTCAGGAGGCTTAATTCCACCATGACCTCCCCGCTTAAGAAATTCTTCAGGGAATTCCCTGGAGGTCCAGTGGTTAAGGCTGTCTATTCAGTTTCTCTGCCCATTTTTAATTTTTATTTATTTACCGTTGGCTGCGTTGGGTCTTCATTGCTGCGCGAGCTTTCTCTTGTTGCAGAGAGCGGGGGCTAGCCTTCATTGCAGTGCATGGGCTTCTAATTGCGGTGGCTTCTCTTGTTGCAGAGCACAGGCTCTAGGCATGCGGGCTTCAGTAGTTGTGGCACATGGGCTCAGTAGTTGTGGCTTGCGGGCTCTAGAGCATAGGCTCAGTAGTTGTGGCACACGGGTTTAGTTGCTCCACAGTATGTGGGATCTTCCCGAACCAAGGATCGAACCCATGTCCCCTGAATTGGCAGGCAGATTCTTAACCACTGTGCCACCAGGGAAGTCCCTCTGCCCATTTTTAAACTGTATTTCTGTTGTCGTTGTTGCTGTTATAGAGCTGTGTGCATTCTTTACATATTTTGAATATTAACCCCTTTTCAGATATATAGTTTGCAAATATTTTATCCCATTCTGTAGGTTGCCTTTTCATTTTGTTGATTATTTCTTTCGCTGTGTAGAGTTTTTTTAGTTTGATTAGGCCCACTTGTTCATTTTTGCTTTTGTTGCTTGTACTTTTGGTGTCATATACAAAAAATAATTGCCAAATATACCCTGAGAAAACCATAATTCAAAAAGAGTCATGTACCACAATGTTCATTGCAGCTCTATTTACAATAGCCAGGACATGGAAGCAACCTAAGTGTCCATCAGCAAATGAATGGATAAAGATGTGGCACATATATACAATGGAATATTACTCTGCCATAAACAGAAACAAAACTGAGTTGTTTGTAGTGAGGTGGATGGACCTAGAGTCTGTCATACAGAGTGAAGTAAGTCAGAAAGAGAAAAACAAATACCGTATGCTAACACATATGTATGGAATCTAAAAAAAAAAAAAAAAAAGTCATGAAGAACCTAGGGGCAGGACAGGAATAAAGACACAGACCTGGGCTTCCCTTTGGCACAGTGGTTGAGTCCGCCTGCCGATGCAGAGGACACGGGTTCGTGCCCCGGTCTGGGAAGATCCCACATGCCGCGAAGCAGCTGGGCCCATGAGCCATGGCCACTGAGCACGCGCGTCCAGAGCCTGTGCTCCGCAGCGGGAGAGGCCACAACAGTGAGAGGTCCACATACCGCAAAAAAAAGGACGCAGACCTACTAGAGAATGGACTTGAGGACACGGGGAGGGGGAAGGGTAAGCTGAGAAAAAGTGAGAGAGTGGCACAGACATATATACACTACCAAATGTAAAACCAATAGCTAGTGGGAAGGAGCCACACAGCACAGGGAGATCAGCTCGGTGCTTTGTGGCCACCTAGAGGGGTGGGATAGGGAGGGTGGAAGGGAGGGAGATGCAAGAGGGAAGAGATATGGAGATATATGTATATGTATAGCTGATTCACTCTGTTATAAAGCAGAAACTAACACACCACTGTAAAGCAATTATACTCCAATAAAGATGTTAAAAAAATAAATTAAATAATTGCCAAGATCAAAATCAAGGAATTTCTTCCCTAAGTTTTCTAATAAGAGATTTATGGTTTCAGGTCTTATGTTTAAGTCTTTAATCCATCTTGAGTTAATTTTTGAGAGTGGTGTAAAATAGGGGTCCAATTTCATTTTTCAGCATATGGTTAGCCATATTTTTGAACACCATTTATTGAAGAGATTATCCTTTCTGCATTGAGTCTTCTTGGCTCCCTTATCAAGTACTAGTTGACTGCATATGTGGGGGTTTATTTCTAGGATATCTGTTCTGTTCTATTGGTCTATGTATCAATTTTTAATACCAGTAACATACTGTTTTAATTACTATCGCTTTGTATTATAGTTTGAAATCAGGAAGTGTGATGCCTCCAGCTTTGTTCTTTCTTAGGATTGCTTTGGCTATTTGGGGTCTTTTGTGGTTCCATAAAAAATTCAGGATTGTTTTTCTATTTCTGCAAAAAATGTCATTGGAATTTTGATAGGGACTGCATTGAATCTAAACGTGGCTTTGGATAGTACAGTTAAAAAAATTAATTCTTCCAATTCATGAACATGAGGTATCTTTCCATTTATTTGTGTCTTCTTCAGTTTCTTTCATCAGAATCTTACAGTTTTCATTATACAGATCTCTTACCTCCTTGGTTAAATTTATTCCTAATATTTTAGTTTTGTTTTTTTTTTTTTTTTATTTGCGGTACGCGGGCCTCTCACTGTTGTGGCCTCTCCCCTTGCGGAGCACAGGCTCCGGACGCGCAGGCTCAGCGGCCATGGCTCACGGGCCCAGCCGCTCCGTGGCATGTGGGATCTTCCCGGACCGGGGCACGAACCCGCGTCCCCTGCATCGGCAGGCGGACTCTCAACCACTGCGCCACCAGGGAAGCCCCTATATTTTAGTATTTTTGATGCTATTGTGAATGGGATTGTTTTCTTTACATCTTCTTCAGATATTTCATTGTTAGTGTATAGAATCAGAAACTGATTTCTGTATGTTGATTTTACATCCTGCAACGTTATTGAATTTGCTGGTTAGTTCCAACAGTTTCTTGGTTGAGTCATTAGAATTTCCTATATATAAGATCATCTTATCTGCAAATAAGGATAATTTTACTCATTCCTTTTGATTTGGTTGTCTTTTGTTTCTTTATCTTGCCTGATTGCTCTAGCGAGGACTTCCAGTACCATGTTGAGTAAGAGTGGTGAAAGTGGGCACCACTGTGTTGTTTCTGACATTAGAAGTAAAGCTTTCAATCTTTCACCATTGAGTGTGATGTTATCTGTGTGTTTATTGTATATGGACTTTATTATGTTGAGGTATGTTCTGTCTATACCCAATTTGTTGAGGGTTACTGCTCCAATCTTGAACCCGGCAGAAGCATCATCATGAATACGTATCAGACTCTTGTTCTATCATGGCTGATGTGCCTCTAGACCCCTCTGGCATTGTACTGAGGGTTTTCTGCATCCACTCTTTTCATGATTGTCACTGACAGTGTTCCTTCTCAGACAAGTTAGAATATTCTCTTCCCTTTTTGGAACACTGGCAGAAATACTACCCCATCTTTACCTTTAAAAAATGGCTACTTATGGTACTTACTCTTGTTTTTCTTCTTAGTTCATAAGAGACTCAGGAAGAAAATAATACCTTTGTGTCACACTTCCTGTTCCCCACTTCCAGATTTCTTACCATGATAGAAGGTGACTGGAAAATCCACACAGGGTTCCTAGCAATGCCTTTTATAGTCAGATGCTCAGATTGTTCAATGAAGGAATGGTCAATTCCAAGAAGGTCTTCTCATTAGTAGGATGTGTGACTATTTGCCCCTTGACTTCCTTTGTATCCCTTTCTCCCTCACTCCTGGACTTGGGAACTAACTCCTAAAGTGTGAAAAGTCCTTGAAGTGATTCATTTATGGCCTTCCCTTACTCTGTTTCCATTTGTTCCCCATCCTCCCTTTCACCAAGATTTGAAATCCTCTCTTCTTCACCCACCACACCCATGTCCTTCAGGACTATCAATGAAACTGTTTGTAATGTTTCTTGTTTTCCCATCCATTCTATCCTATCTATACTTCTTTCCAGTGTCTTGCAAAAACAACTAATGAAATTTGAATGGGTCTCAGCTTTCACCTTACCTCCTTGTATTTATACAATAATTTAAAGTAGACAGTGTGCTTTCTCGTATGTATAGGGACATCTGAGGATTGACTCACCATCATTCATTGGCCTCCTTCCCCTGCCAACAATACCTTTATTTCTCTTGGGAAATCTCCTTTACAGGTATGCATAGCTGGGATTGATGCTATTCCCAGTTATGGAGTAGGGGCCATGAGAAGTGCATATTAGCAGCATTTCCCATTCTAGTCACCATCACAGTGTCTTGTTCGTGGCTTCACAGGTGATCCCACTACAGTGAACAATATGGGAGGGGTCCTTGAATGGGTTTTTGTGAATGAAAACCTTTGTTCCGCTGGATAACTGATATGTTTCCCACAAGACACAGATTAGAGAAAATGTATCCCTAAGTGTTGTTGACAGCCTATTGCCTCTAGAGGGGGAGAGTTTCCTTGAGAATGGAATCTACTCTAAGGAAGCAGAGATGAGAAATACAGAAAGGGAATGCAGGTCATGGTTATATCATCAGAGTTCTGGATAAAGCCAAGCCTGCAGAGTCATTCATCCCTATATTCTGCTGGGACTGAAGCAACGATCTTATTGACTATTCAAGTCAGTGTAGACTGAACACTGAGTCCCCTGGTTCTAACACATACCCTGTGAGATTAATAACATTATCTTTATTTTAGCAGAAAAGTAATAGAGCCAGAGAAGTTACGTATTTGCTCAAAGTTACATAGCTAGTCCAGAAGTTTTAACTTCAAGTTTAAAATCCCCAACTATAAAATCATATGAATGACTTTTTCCCACTTAAATTTTCAGTGTTACCATATTCGTACTAGAAAATATTAAACATTTTGGTAATGACATCCAGGCTTTCCACAAGGTAACTTCAATCTACTTGTCTTAATGTATTTCCTATCACTGCAGAATTTCTTTTTTTTTTTTTTTTTTTTTTTTGGCCACTGCCAGGGAATTTCCTGAACTCCAGATTTGAGGAGTCATTGCCATACAGGTCCAGTTACACCACTAGCAACAGGAAGCATCCTCTAAAGTTAGGATGTAAGGAGAGAAAGGGGACAAAAGAGAATCACAGGGAACATTAACATTTAAGTCTCAGAAGACCGCGAAGGAGTTGATTAGACACATGAGAAGAACTAGACAAGAATAGTGTCCCTGTGGTCACAGAAAATTTCAGGAAGGAAGGAATGATCAAGGTTAGCATCTCTGACCCTCCAGGAATCCTGAACCACCTTTTATATAAAAAGAGGAGCACAGTTTTCCCCAGCCCTCTTATTATATTTCATAAGAAACTTTAGTGGGAGGAAAACCTCCCAGTTGCTTTATGCAGAAAAATATATGAGGAGTAATAGGGGAATAGTCCAAACATTAGGCAAAGAGAGTCAGAAGTAGTCCTAGGAATGAGGTTTGGAGCTTCAAAAGTGACCCTAAAATGGCTCCTTAGAAATGACAGCAACAATGCAAACCCCATTTCAGAGAGGTGGACAAAAATCTTTAGCCTCTGGATTAAACAACAGAAAAGGATAAAGAGGTTATCCCCATACTATATTTAAGGAGGGAAGGCCTATGGGTGGCAGTGCCTTTGTGTATCTGGGGAGGGATAAAAATTTATAACCAATTTTCTGCCTCTGTACCCTGGGTCTAGTGAACTTAATTCCAGTTTTATCTATATCTGTCCACATACTGATGTGAAAAAGACATACTAAAAGCAAGAAACAGGCAGAGTTGGGTGATCTTTGTAAGTACCCAGCCACCACACATATCCAGCTTAATGTATTCTCTGCCAATCACTCCCTACCTGGTAACCATGTCCCAGATGTCACTGGACAGTGCAGGCTATTGTCAAGTGTAGCATACCAACCCAATCTCAAGGCTGCCATGGATTTACTAACATAAGTTCAGTCCTTTCCTGGTAACCCTTCCCCAAACATTCCCAAGAATACCCAGAAGCGTTCACATTTTAACCTGCTACAGGATCCTCACCAGTTTATGAGTTGTACAAGGGGCCTCTTTCCTTTTAAGAGTCCCAGGGAAGGCAAGGAGAGGCGGGGAGGATTTCAGCAGTAATTGGAGCTATGGCAGCTGATATCTTACTCCACATGACTCATGGCTACTGCCTGTTCTACCACCACCCTGCTCCACATAGAGCAGCCAGATTGAGCAAATAAAAATATGGGCCAAAAAAAAAAAAATTGTTAAAAATGGGCTTCCCTGGTGGTGCAGTGGTTGAGAGTCTGCCTGCCAATGCAGGGGACACGGGTTCGCGCCCTGGTCCGGGAGGATCCCACATGCGGCAGAGCGGCTGGGCCCGTGAGCTATGGCCGCTGAGCCTGCCCGTCCGGAGCCTGTGCTCCGTGACGGGAGAGGCCACAACAGTGAGAGGCCCCCGTACTGCAAAAAAAATTTAAAAAAAGTTAAAAAATATATATATATATCGTATGCCCAGTGTGAATTTGAGTTTAAGATACATGACAAATAATCTTTTAATATAAGTATGTCCCATGTAAAAAAAAATTATTCATTGTCCATCTGAAATTCAAATTTAACTGGGCATCTTGTATTTTGTCTGATACCCTCTTCCACCTGCCACTCAAACCCCACTCTTTCAGAAGAGGTTCCCACAGCTGTTATCTAGGGACGGAGTTCTTTCCTTTTGACCACAGCCTTTTCTTTCCCATGGTTCACACCTCCCGCCCCCCAAAGGGAAGCTAAGTAGGGACCAGACGAGGAGAGCAGCCAAGACGGTGGAGTAGAGAGACTCAGAGCTCACCTCCTCTGGGGAGCACATCAAAATCACAACTATCTGCAGAACAACCATCAGTGAAAAAGACTGGAACCTACCAGAAGGGATCCTCTACAGCTAAAGACATAAAGAAGGAACCACAATGAAACCAAGACCAGTGGTAGGAGGGGGGAACTCAAGATACAAATCAAACCTTATACCCCTCAGGTGGGCGATACACAAACTGGGGAATAATTATAGGGCAGAGGTTCTCCCACAGGAGCCAGAGTTCTGAGCCCCACGTCAGGCTCCCCAGCCCGGGGGTCTGAAACCAGGAAGACGAGCACCCAGAGCATTTGGCTTTGAAGGCCAGCTGGGCTTAATTGCAGGAGCCCCACAGGACAGGGGAAATAGAGACTCCGCTCTCAGAGGGCGCACGCAAAATCTCACTTGCACAGGGACCCAGGGCAAGAATAGTAATTGATAAGAGCCCGGGCCAGACCTACCTGCTGGTCTTGGAGAGTCTTCTCGAGAGGCGGTGCGGCTCACCCTGCGTACATAGACACCAGCAGCAACCGTATTTGGGAGCTCGTTCTACCGTGAGGAAGGCGATGCCGATGGGTGCCATTGTGTGGGCTCCTCCCTCTCGTATTTAGCGCCAAGACGTGGCCCCGCCCAACAGCCTGCAGGTGCAGCTGGGACGCCTCAAGCCAAACAACCAACGGGGCGGGGACACAGCCGCAGTCGCCTGCAGACAGGCTGCCTAAAGACTGTAGAGCCCACAGCCGCCCTGCCCACCAGAGGGCCAAGAGCCCGCTCCACTCACCAGCCCCACCAGGAAGCCTGCACAAGCCTCAACCACCAGGGGGCAGACACCAGAAGCAGAAAACTATGATTCCCCAATGCAGGCCAGACCCTATCCTGGGACCAGCAGGCCCATGCAACCTTCAGGACACCCCCGACCCCGCACCCAACTGTGTCAGGAACAGCCTCCCACACCCACCAATGATCTGAAATGGGCCCTGGGAGGCCTGGGTCCTGCAGCCAGACTCCAGGAACCAGCTCTGCCTGCCAGTAGTCCCGCACTAATCCCAGGCCCTGGCTTCACCTGCCAGTGGGTGGACAGCAGCCCCAGAATCTTCGGGACCCTGACTCTGCCCACCAGTGAGCCAGCCCTAGCCCCGGGGCCTCCTTGGGTTCCACAACCAGCCACCTCGTGACCAGGCCCTGCTAAACAGCAGCCAGCAGCATCTGCATGAGGCAGGGCCTGACAACCAACCAGACTAGGGGCCAACCAGGCCCACCAGACCACCCACACAGTCAACCCACCACAACAGAAGGACCCACACGGCGCTTTTAGGGGGAACCCTAAAGCGTATAGCTTGGAGAATGAGAGGGGAGTGCACTGCTGGGATGCCCAGGATGCCTCCTACAGAGGGCCACTTCTCCAAGGTCGAGAAACATAACTAACCTACCACATACATAAAAATACAAATAGCAACTTAGAATGAAGCAGCAGAGGAATATGTTTCAGACTAAGGAACAAGGTAAAACCCCAGAAGAAGAACTAAATGAAGTGGAGACAGGCAATCTCCCAGAGAAAGAGTTCAGAGTAATGATCATAAAGATGATCAAAGAACTCAAAGGGAGACTAGGTGCACAGAGTAAGAAATTAGAAGTTTTTAACAAAGAGTTAGAAAATAGAGAGAACAACCAAATAGAGATGGAGAATACAATAACAAATGAAAAATGCACTAGAAAGAATCAATAGGGCTTCCCTGGTGGCGCAGTGGTTGAGAGTCTGCCTGCTGATGCAGGGGACACGGGTTCGTGCCCCAGTCCGGGAGGATCCTACATGCTGCGGAGCGGCTGGGCCCGTGAGCCATGGTCGCTGAGCCTGCGCATCCGGAGCCTGTGCTCCGCAACGGGAGAGGCCACAGCAGTGAGAGGCCCGCGTACCGCCAAAAAAAAAAGAAACAGTAATAGACTAAATGATACAGAAGATCAGTGAGCTGAAAGACAGAAATCACTGCTACTGAATAGAAAAGGGAACATAAATAAATAAAAGGATCAGATGAGCCCAGCTTCTCTCTGCACCTGGAATCACTGCTCCTTCCAGCCACCAGGTCCTGTAGCCTGGTTGGGCCCATTCTTCCAGACTTCTACACACTGGGAATCTCATTGCTTCTCCCTCTTACCCAGCCCTCTCAGGGTACCCCAGTCCATCACACACATGTTATCTGTATACAGTATGATATATTATTTTGTCTACTCAGAATCCTTTCCTTTGGAGATTCACTCTTCCATTCCCTGTGTTTCAGGAGGTGCTGGTCCTTTCTTACTCAGTGCTTGGACTGTGGCCTAGGCCATGAGATTTACCCAAGCCAGAGAAGTTCATCTTCCAGACCAAAGAGATTGTTCAAGGCTTGACACCTGCTCAGGGTCAGGTCAGAATCCTTCCCCAATTTCCCTGCGGGAGATAAAGACTATTCCCTCCCTAGGGGATTATTGGCTGTAAGGATGGTTTATGTTGACTCCCCTTATGGCCATCTTCTCTGACACATAAGGGTCACTCTCCAAAATAAGAGCAAATGTCAACTATAGAAAGAGCAACAGAGGGGAGAAAGAGTGGAAGCCCAGATGACATTGTTAGAAAGAGCCAGACAGACCTAACTAGAAATCAGCTTAAAAAAGAAAAAGAGAATATAGTTGCTCATTTAATTTTTGCTTAGTCATGTTTGATTTGAATGTGAACCCTAAGTGAAATAACATGTCTAAACATCAACTGGTTATTACATCCATGTTTTTTTAAACAGATCTCCTTGGCCCCATGAAAATCCAGCAATGTGGCTGGGCACCTGTTTTGCTGTTCGCGAAAAAAATCTCTATGATACTCAGGAGTTGGTCGGCTGGGAGCATTCAGGCTCTCTAGGGGACAACACAGCCTAGCTCAGTGGGTTCCACCAGCCTCTTCAGTTACCCAGTACAAATTGCTCTTTAATCAAGCACATGGGCACACATGCAGTTTCTTACACAGATTTCGTATATACACACAATCTATGTGCTCGACAGGCTACGTATATAATTATCAAATGTGGAGACACCAAACTTCCTGTGTGAGGAAGAGTTCATAATAATTAGTGTCATGGGATCCCAAGCTGATCAGTCAAGGCTGAGTTAACTTGGATTCAGGTATCTGGGCACGTCCAGAAGATTTCTGGAATTGGTACACGTGGAATCAACTTGTGAAAAGTCATGACAACAATAAAACTGTGTGAAAAACAAAAAGGGGGTGTCTGTAACCTTCCTGTTACAGGAAGGGGCACTGAGGGTCCAAGGCAGCATCAGCCTTCCGCAGCAGCTGCTGGGTGGGGGTAGGTTTGCGGCGCCTGCACAGTCCTTGAGGACCTCTACACAGTGGGCTGAGGTGTGGGAGCTAAGAGAGCTCCCTGAGGAACCCCAGAAAGTGATGGGGCTCCTGACTGACCTTCAATTTCCTCATCTGTAAAATGAGGGCCGGGAAGTGACCACGCCTCCATCTAGAATTCCCTTTTTCTTCTTTTCTCTACAGAGGGAACCAAAGAAGAAAAAAGGGATTATGAGTTAGTGCTTAGAACTGACTGATATTTCCAGAAAGAAAAGTCAGTTAACGACACCTCTGGGGACAGTCATAATATGTCATTAGCATGGAGCTAAATCAAATCACAGTAGAGCTTCCAGGACTAAAGGTCTGTGACAAGCCATGGCTCATTCCCAACATGCAAAATTGAGAAGTTTCTAGAAAGATGGGAAGCTACTGTTTAAGCAGCAATAAATCACAAATACAGAGTCAAAGGGACATTCCATTATACTACAGTACAATACTTCTTTTATTTATTTATTTTTGGCTGTACTGCATTGCTGCACTGCGGCGAGCGGGGGCTACTCTCCTTTGCGGTGTGCGGGCCTCTTATTGAAGTGGCCTCTCTTGTTTCGGAGCACGGGATCTAGGTGCGCGGGCTTCAGTAGTTGTGGCTCACGAGCTCTAGAGCACAGGCTCAGTAGTTGTGGCTCACGGACCTAGTCTCTCCACGGCATGTGGGATCTTCCGGGACTAAGGGTCGAACCCGTGTCCCCTGCACTGGCAGGCAGATTCCTAACCACTGCACCACCAGGGAAGCCCAATACTTGTTTTAAATGTTAGCACTGATATGCTTCACATTTTCCAATATTGTGGAATGAGCACAGTCCACATTTTATCATATTAGGGAGTTTATTTCACAGGAAAGAGTCAAATGTCAGAATCACATGCTTGGTCACTGACATTAACATATGAGAGGAGCTACTGAAACAAGACTCTACACTATGGAAACAGCCTGGAGTGGGGGGATGGGTGCTAAATAAGTGAATTTGAGCCATTGATGGCAAAAGTGGTTGTTCCTAAGGGCTCAGTCCACATGGCCTTTCCCCATGTCCTCTGTTCCAAGTCTTCTGAACCTCTATTATCTAATCTCTTTCTTTTTGCTCTTCTGTCCTTATACCCCTTCCAGTATGCATTAGTCTAATCTCACATCTCTCCATTCCTTCCTCTCTGTCTTCCCCCATCCTCCTGTCCCTCCACCCCACCATTCTCCTGACCCTTCATCTCTACTGTCCCCATTTCTCTGCCCCACGTCCTGCTGCTCCTAATCTCCTTGTCTCTAGTTCCTCTGTCCCTCTGCCTTTTCCATTAGATGTTGACTTTTGGATCCCTCCTCTACTACTTTTGCCCACAATTGGGCATTTTTTCTCCTTTCTGTTGTCAATGAAAATTGACAATCAAGTTAAGCCAAACTGAAGCTTATAACCCACGAGACGGGCTCTCAGAAGCTCTGAGAACTGTTCCACCTGTTAGAAGTCAGGGCACAGTCATAGATTTTTGAGACAAAGGACCGTACATCAAAATGACATACTGATATTTTACATAAAGTTCACCAAAGATAAGTAGTTCAGGTAAGCATGTACAAAGCGAACAGTAAGTCACCATGACCCACATACAGAGTTGGGAAAGACAGTGAATCTTTTAAGAAGTTACATTGCTAGCATCGGAGGAAAGGGAAAGAAATGATCTTTATAGTTGAGCAGGCATTCCCACCTTTGAGGAGCTCTGGTTAACCTGTAGTGCAGATGCACACCACACATCAGAGAGGGAGGGAGGAGGTCCAAACGGGCAGAGAGAATTTTATGTTTAAATTTTCTCATCCTGCCTTAAAGTATAAACTTTATTTCATCACTGTCCATTACTCAAGCTGGTTTTGACAGAAAATGAGTTCCTTCTATGGAATTTCTTTTCACTGAAAATGTTCCATCTTAAACGATACATCACTCCTCTGAACACCCTTTATCAAACCCTTTACTTTAGATTCCTACAGGGAGAATTCCAAATCCCAAGTCCTAAAATGCTTTATAGAATCCATTTGTTCTTTAAGACACTTCAGATCCTGCTTTATCGAGGGAGAAATTTTGAGGCAGAACTTTAGCTCCCAGTTCGAGGAGCCCTCTTTTTTCGATATGTCCAATAAAAACTGCATACTGAGAGCCATTGCCTCACCCCTGTCTGCTTCTTTTCACCTAGCAGCCTATTCACTTCTCTGCAGCACTCTCCCCCCAGACAGCTGGCTCCGGTCCTCTTCCACCAGGTAGGACATGGCATGAAAAAATTCCTATGAGCGAAAGCGGTAAAAGCTGTACTTCTTGATGTCAAGTCCCTCTTGGTAGCTGTTGCTGCTCATGAAAGCAGCAAGGCTGAGCCCATCTAAACTGTGCTTCCTGAGGTCACCTTCCTCAAACATGATGCCCTCAGCTGCCAAGGGGCACAGCTCCTCAGGACCTTGTCCTGGCTAAGCTCAGAGCAGACCCCAGGGGCACTGTGGGGCAGGAAGGTTGAGACGTAGGCCATGAAGATGTCAGTACAATTGCTGGGCGTCTCCAAGACCTCTCTGCCTTGCTCTATCTGCCCCTTCAGCCAGGAGCAGACCACGCAGCAAATGCCTGGAACCTGATATGCTTTGTTAGAGAACATCATTTCTTTGTACAATGTCAAGGGCATTTCTGGCTTGCTCCTCATCTGTGAAGTAGGAGTTGAAATACCTCCTCCTCTCAGGCTTCTCTGAGGATGTGGACATGGTGTGGTTCTCTCAGCAAGGACTCCAGATTTCACAAAGCCAGCACCCAGGTGGTGATGAGAAGGGTGGACCTGGGAGCATTAGCATTCCTCCCCATCAGAAGGTGCAGCACATCCTCCGTGGGACTGGACCTCGGCCTCTTCAGCCTCTCTGCAAAGGGCCCCTCTGCAGCTCAGCACAGTCATCCAGGATAAACAGGAGCCACTCCAGCTGCCTCAGAATCTCTGTGATGGGCGCTTGATTTTCCCCACAACGCCAGAAGAGGAGCTGGTCCAGTCTGCCCTCCGGCAGCAGGACCACTTCTCTGCAGCTCACGTAAAAGACATCATCCAACTGGCCCGGGTACAGGGTGCCAGTGGTCCAGTCCAGCACCATTTTCTGGCCAGAGTTGTCTTTCCCATGCCAGCCGACCCCTGTAGCACCACTATGGGTGGGACCTGGGAGGACTTTCCCCCTGGATCTAATAGAGCCTCCACTGTAACAGAGTCACAGTGGGCTGGGGCAGACAGGCAGATGACGCTGGGCTCCCTGAGCTGGGCATGGCCACCAGGAGCAGCTGGTTGTAGCCGCCCTGATGTCCCCTTCTTGCCACTCCTCTAGGCCACGCACATGCTCTCGGCACATTTCTCCATAATCTGCACTATACAAGTGAGGTGTTAGGGGTGAGATGGGAATAAAAAGAGACAGACTCCGGCCTCTGCCCTTTGGTTTCATCTTCTGTGCCCCAAAACTTGTATCTCCCTGAAAGTCATACTTCTAGGGGCATGGGGAGGGACCGCTGCTAGTGTGTATGAGGGTGTGTATGCATGTGTGATGTGCACGTGCCCATCTGTACGAGTGTGCGAGGGTATGTTCTGTGTGAGGGGGTGTCCGTGGGGTGTGAGTGAATGCTTATTCCCCCACGTGCTCACGGGAGTGTGCTATGGACGCTTGTGCATTTTTGTGTGGGGAAGGCGTGTCAGTGTGCAACGGCACGTGTGTTTGTAAGGATACATATACATGCAAAAGTCACTGTGTGTGTGAATGTCTGAGTGTTCATGTGAAATGTCCCCATGTGAGATGGTGAGGACAGAGAGAGGAGAAAGGAAAGGGAAGCTGGAGAACAGCGATGTCACAGGAGCCTGTTCCTGGTAAAGATCAAGCCAGATGCTAAAGAAAAACCAGCTCCTGAGCAGGAGCCCCCCAACTCTGAGTCTATGGAACCCTCCCGTCTCTACGTCAGAGGAGCTGACAGGCCTGAAAGGAGCCTGTGGAGGGAGCACAGGCACGGACAGACCCTCCATCCTCCCCGGGCACCCACTAGAAGGGATGGGGGCTGTTTAGGCGGCATGCCCACCTCACCCTCTAGTGGGCATCAGTCTGCTGGCTCCTTGAGAGAGCAGGATGCAGGGGCAGGCTGTCCTCCGTGAGCAGCAGCCTGAGCTGCCTTCATGAGAGAAGCTGGGTAAAGGTCTGAGCCCACTCCCTGAGACCGCTTCCTCTGGTTAGCAGAAACCCCTTCACCACCACCACCCCCAGCCTCTAAGCCCCATTTTTCATACTCTCCCCTCCTCTGACATTACAGTCGGAGAGAGGAGTTGGGGCATTATGGCCATAAGATACCCTAGTCTTTCTGTTAATAAATCCCCATGCTCAGCTCAGGCCCTCCATCTGGCAGTGGTCAGAGCCTTCAGCTGGAGGTCACTAGGACCCTCAGGCACTGGGGCTCCCAGGCAAGGGCAGAGGGCAAGAGCAAGAGAAGGCATGAATTACAGGTTATGCGGGGGGTGGGGGTGTCTCGAAACGTCACGGGGAAAGGAGAGTCCAGGGCCACCCCGACCTCTTCTCTCCCCTGCTGCACTCACCATTCAGACACATGTGGCTGAGCTAGTCCACGAGCTCCAACAGGTTCATGACTGTCAAGACCTTGAGCACCACTTTCACAGCCTCCTGGGCTCCACACATTAACATCAGCCATGGAGCCAGATCCACCCGACTCAGACCCTCCACCTCCCCTCGGGCCAGGTGACACTGGCCCTCCAGCAGGGTTCCATCCTGTAAGTGGAACTTCAATAGCTCCAAGTTATTGTCCTCAAGGTCACTCAAGGCCCCGAGCAATGCCTTCTGGGGGGTTGCAGGCCAGGATCATGGTGTTCAAGTTGAAGGGTCGAGTTCAGACCGGTGACCTGGAGCAGAGGTGAGGGGAGGGAAGAACAGGCTGAGGACCCCCCAGCCCGCCCTGCTGTCTGGGTGCTGGGCAAGCCACTGAGCACAGGCCAGGGAGACACACACCAGACACGTGCAAAGTTCCAAGAAAGGTGAGCAGATGAAGCACACGCAATTTTGCTAGTCGCTCCTCTTTGTGTCTCTCTGTCAAGTGACGTGTGACTGTGCCAGCAAATAGGTAGGAAGGTGTGCAGATGTGTTGATAACTCTCTCTCTCTCTCTCTCTCTCTCTCTCTCTCTCTCTCTCTCTCTCTCTCTCTCCTTTCCTCCCTCCCCCAGTTCATCAGGCTCTGTATGCCTCCTAAGACAATTCGGTGAAGAAAACAAATTATTTTTAAGTTTTAGAAGTGACCCCTCACCCACTGTGAGAACTATCAGAGCTGGTGTGTACCTGCTGGGACTACAGAAGTGCGGCAAGGAGGTAAAAAAATCTCTACTCATCAGCCCACTGGCCCCAAGCCTCAGGGCTCAAGGAACTCAGCCACACACCAGATTGCAAAGCTGGACGTCTTCTAATTCAGAGAAGGAGACTAGTTCAAATAATGATAGGAGAAATGGCCACTTTGTGCCAGGTGATTTACAAACATTAGCTGATTTGATCACCACAGAAATTGCCCCAGGTATCACTCCAGAGGAGAAATTTGACAGTCAGAGAATGGTCCAAAGCTACACCAGTGTGCAAAGACATAGGATTTAAATTGTGGCTTATGACCTGGGTAGACAGAGAGAGACAGAAAAAGATGAAAAGACAAAGACAGAAGACAGACTCAGAAACCAGGTAGTTAGGCTAAATGCTACCCAAAATTGGAAACATTTGGATACTAATGAAGCAGAGAAAAGAGAGCAGGCTCTTGAGTTGTGCTTAAAATATAAGAATATGTTGGCAGGGTGGTGGTCTTCAGAGGAAGAAAAGCAACAACTGATAGAAAGCTTTCAGAGTGCAGAATTACACCCGTGATCTACAGCCAACAGGGAATCTATCTCAGTAGCAAAATGTCTGAGAGTGAGCAAAAAGTATCTGGGAACAAGGAAAGTTGCTGAGAGTCAAATGTTAAGAGTTCTGACTACACATCAAAAGGGGAGAGAAAATTTTAGGACTATGTTAGGATGCAGGGACTTTGGGTGCAAGTCATAGGGCAGTTTGGAAACACAGGCCTGTTGATGCAAGAGCAATTGACAATAAAGCCTCAGGCTCCTCTGAAAATCTCTGCTGTTGGTGGAGCTAATTCAGGAAATAGCAAGAGAAGACAGCACCAGAGCCTGCCAAGGCAGCGTGCAGTCTAGGCTATGTAGATGGTTTAGGCTTGGAGGGCTGTGGGTGAGGCAGGGATGACTCAGCTCCCTGATGCAGGAGCCTGACAGGCAAGGTCCTGGGGACTGAACTGAAACAGATCCCTTTTTCTGATCAGAGAGCTTCCAAAGCCAAGCCTGGGTCCACTTAGCCCAAAGCCACTAGTTCACTTCTGCCTGGTGGTGCTGGAATTAAAAGGATGGGTGTGACCCCCGACACCTACCCTTTGATACCCAATAGGCCCTAGTACACGTGAGGCTGGAACAGATGAAGGACCCCCTGAGCCCCGGAGAAGCACAAACACTCACACATTCCATCTGATCTCCAGAGGAAAACTTGACCTCATTCTTCCATATATTGAAGTTGAGAAACAAGGGATGGGCTGAAAGGATGAACTCATCTGTTGTCAAGAGAAAAAGAGCCCAACGGCCCCTCCCTCTCCCTCTCTGAAGCCCAAGACTCTTCTACAAGAGTCTGACTTGACTCCAGGCAGCCTGGGCGGTTTGACTCGAGAGGCAAAGGAATGGGCCACTGTCACCACTACGTCCTTCACCATGCCTCCATTTTATAAGGTGTTGAAACCACTGGAGGATGTGCACCACCAAAATGAGACGGAGGAAGACAGGAGCCCTGTGAAACAGGAATCCAAACAAGGAGAAAATGAGTTCTAGAAGGCAGCTGATCAGAGAGCCTAGACAGCTGACAGGCCAGAAGGAGAGACAGGAGACAGAATTCTCAGAGACACCATCTTCAAGGAAAAAAGGACTGACAGATGAAATGAAATGATGCTACTGGCCTTCTGAAAGATCCTACTGAGAAGCTCTCTGGAGGCATGTAAAAACTAACAATAAGTACCAAGAGAACCAGACAAGTGGATGAAATAAGGAAATTACTAGCTCTAGGGAAAACAAAAAAATAAAAAGAGGAACAAAAAATATTATCAGCTCTAGTGAAAACAAAAAATAATAAGAAAGACAGAAGTGACATAATAGTAAACTACAACACTCAGGTGTGAATGATGTTTGCATAGAAATAATAACACAACCACTAAATATTGATCTAACTAAAATGTATAATATAACCATATCGAAAGGATAGTGGTAGAATGTTCCAGCATAGGAAGTCAATAGGTAATGCCTAAAATTGATGACTCAAAAGGTAGCAGTAGACTGTATTATTTAGAAGTGCAGAGATGTAAGAAGAAACAATTGAGATCTAAAGTAGTTGTTTTGGGGAAGAGAGCCTGGGGGAAATGGGGAAGGATAGACCAGGGAACTGCTGTACTGCGAGCTTATTGACTAATGCTAATTGACTTTTTAAACTATGCTAATTGACTAAATGACTAAGTTGCTAATTGACTTTTTAAACTATGAGCACGTATTACTCTGATAAAATAAAAATGAACGAAGAAAGAATAGGAGGTAAAGAAGTGAAAATAATAATACTGTGTTGCAGATATGAAAGCTGCTAGGACACTAAATCTTAGTTCTCATCACAAGGAAAAAAACTCCATAACTATGTGTGGTGATGGATGTTAACTAAACTTATTGTGGTGATCATTTCACAATATATGCAAACATTATGTCATTATGTCATACACCTGACCCTAATATAATGCTGTATGTCAACTGTACCTCAATAATAAAAGAAAGGAAAGGAAAGGAGAAAGAGAGGGAGGGCAGAAAGAAGAAAGAAAGAAAGGAATGAAAGGAGGGAGGAAAGAAGGAAGGAAGGAAAAGAAAAGAGGGAAAGAAATAAAGAAGTTAATGTGTATAGACAAATCTTTTAGGAACCTTGGTAACAAAAGGAATTAGAGAGCTAGAGAGCTCCGGAGGTGATGTGGGAGATGTAGGGTCAAGAGAAGGTCTTGTTTGTTTTAACACATGTGGGGATGGAAAAGATTAGAATGCTGACAAAAGCATCCAATAGAAGGGTCAGGTTAGAAATGCAGATGAGAGAGAAGCACCAAGGGCAGGAGCGGAGAACATGGACTGGGAGAAGATTCAAAGTGAAGGCAAAAGATTGGCTTTGACAGGAGGGTGAAAGGAACATCCTGTATCTGTGCCTGAGGAGAGAGAGGGGTTCACACAGCAAGGAGGGTCTGTGGGGTTTGTGGTTAGACAATGAGGGTAATCATGTCTGGTGGTCCCATATTCTCTATGAAGCATGAGTTGGAGCATCTGCTAAGGGTGAGAGGTCTAGGTGGAGAGGGAAGAAGCTCTGGGAGCCTCTCTCCTGTTCACCTTTCCTCCTGCTCCAAGGTTCCTGTGCCCAGTGCTCAGCAAGTTCTCCCAGAGTCCAGGAGAACAGGCAGGAATGGGAATCGGTCTCTCCCAGAGCCTTAGCCCAGCCGAGGCCAGAGACAGAAGTAAGACAGCAAAGAACCGAGGCCGGGGCTTCCCTGGTGGCGCAGTGGTTGAGAGTCCGCCTGCCGATGCAGGGAACACAGGTTCGTGCCCCGGTCTGGGAAGATCCCACATGCCGGGGAGCAGCTGAGTCCGTGAGCCATGGCCGCTGAGCCTGCACGTCCGGAGCCTGTGCAAAGAACCGAGCCCGAAAGGGAACGAGACAGTCACACAGATCATGTGACAGAGAGAGCAGAGCAGAGAGGCCACTTCCTGCGGGTCTGCCTCCCCTGCAAAGCTCCAGGGCTGGAGATCACGGGACCAGGACCTGAGAGCCACACGTGAAGAAACTATAGAAGTGAGATGCAACCATCCAATTTTAACTGGAGCGTGGAGGCAGAAATGAAATGAGGCCTCCCTCCCTGTTAACCCTGGCCTGACCCGTGGGCGGGACTGATAACAGGAGCGACAGAGTCCCAAAAAGGAGACCATGGGCGGAAAGAGTCGGAGATACAAAGAGATGCAAGACACAGAAAGTCAGAGAGAGACAGACAGGAAGAAGTTGATGGGTAGGGGTCTCTCTCACATACACACACACATTTATATAGTCTCTCCATATATAAGGTTTTTTTGACAGCAAACCCCCAAGAAACAAGGGTAACCAGAAATATGTGTGGAGGAATTGGCGTTTCTGAGTCAAGCTACCGGAGTTCCCTGGTATTATGATCTCTCCCCACCCACGGAGGCAGACACCAAGGCGAAGTTGAGTACACATCTTCACCTTCCTGCTCCCAGGCCTCTTTCTGCCTAACACAGGCAGGGCCCCAAGCCCAGTCCATCCTCCTATACAAGGAGCTCTTTGTGAAGATGAATGGTCACCACAATGGTCACCATCTTCTCCTTTGCACCTTGGTCAGTTCTGATGGAGGAAGCATGCAGAGTGGGTAAGCTTAAAGGTTCTCTTGAGACAGGAGCACCCACAGCCATTTGGAAGTATCTATCTCCAGTAGGAGAGGCTGTCTTTTCTCAAAAGTACTGCCACGTGGCCTTGGAGGAGAAACCCTGAAACCCCCCCATTGATGTGGCAACAGGTAACAAGATGGTGGTCAGTAAAACAGACAGGCTGGCAAAGCACACGATAAAATTGCAGTGGTCATCTGTAAAGTTGGACAACTCTGACATTTGCCTTCCACAGCATGTTCCTGAGTCCCTGGAGTGAAGGACAAGCCTTGAGCCCTCAATACCCATCTGCGTTCAGGCAGAGGGCGGTGCTGCGGCTTGTCCAGGGCTGCTGTCCTGGGGTTTGCTTGTAGGACTGAGGTAAACTTGATGAGGGTGCAGCCTGCAGTAAAGGGCTTGTGTTGAGATGAAAGCGGGGGGGTGGGGGGGGGTGGGCTTTACCCAAAAAGGCTAAATATAGCATCATCAATAAGTGGAGTGTGAAACTCAGTCAAAGAGAGAAGCTGGGGGTCACAGCCAGAACCTGACATGAGGGGCAACACTCATGAATGAGAAGCAGAATTGAAGTTAGAGGGAAAGAAGTCAGTCTCCTCAGGGGATAGAAAGCAGAGACTGGAACGGGATGGGCAGGGTCTGACAGAGCTACATTGAGATACGAGACTAAGTGAACAGTTAATATCATCCCAAGTACACCACAGGCATGAACAAGGAAGCCCATGTTAATTCAGTCCCAGGGGCTGGAAGGAAGGAAGGAAGGAAAAAAAAGGAAGGAAAATGGAACTTGGGGGCCTGGAGAGGGGGGAGTCAGGGATGGGTTGAGGTTAGCAAGCGAGAGAAAGAAGCTGCAGTGACCCAAAACCAGGGGGAGGGAGGGAAGGCCAAAGGCAGGTGTAGAAACTAAGATGTGGATATCAGAAAATGGTAGAACTGAGAGGAGGGAGTGCCAAGCCATGTAGGCAAGCAGGGGACTGGTCCTGGAGAGCCTGGGACACAGGCAAGTGCTATAAGTGACAGGGTGGCCTGCCAGCTGATGGGGCTCAGTTGCCGTGGCTCAGTTGCTGTGAAAACACTCACCCATGCAGGAAGCAGGTCTGTGGCAGCCACAGAAAGTGCCTCCAGGCAGAGGGCCTTAATGGCACTGAATTCTCGTGTAACAGAGGAGTGTCCCGGGCTGGTGGGGCCTGGATGAGGAGCACAGCTTCCTGAAAACTGCCTGCGGTGGTCAGAGACAAACTGCTGGTGGGAGACAACCCACCAGCCTGCCTGTGCCAGCCCCCGTCTGCAGAAGGACAGGGTGGTTGGCCACTAAGGTGCAGTTCCTGTGCAGCTCTAAGTCCCAGCTGCAGAGTTGAGAGGCCCTGGGTGCCCCCTCGTGGTCCTCCCGTAGCTGGAACTGAAGCCAGGGCTCCCTTCACTCCAGCCGTCATTGCTATGGGGGATGGGTGCGTCAAGCTACAAGCCCCACTTTTAACATGAGCCTGCAGCTGTGACCCTGGTCTTGTCAGGCAGGACTGTCAAGCACATTCCTCAGGACAGCCAGGAACCTATGTCTGATGGGGAAACTTATGTGTCAATTTCACTGGGGCATAGTATCCCCAGATATTTGGTCAAACATTTTTCTGTGTGTGTCTGTGAGAGTGCTTTTGGATGAATTGAACATTTAAGTTGCTAGATTGAGTAAAGCAGATTACCCTCTGTAATGCTGAAGGCTTGAATAGAACAAAAGTGCTGACCCTCTCTCAGGTAGGAGAGAACTCCCCCTGCCTGTTGAGCAAGAACACTGATCTGGGCTTCCCTGGTGGCGCAGTGGTTGAGAGTCCACCTGCCGATGCAGGGGACGCAGGTTCGTGCCCCGGTCTGGGAAGATCCCACATGCCGTGGAGCCGCTGGGCCTGTGAGCCATGGCCACTGAGCCTGCATGTCCGGAGCCTGTGCTCCACAACGGGAAAGGCCACAACAGTGAGAGGCCCGCGTACCGCAAAAAACAAAACAAAACAAAAACACTGATCTTTTCCTGCCTTCAGACTCAAACTGAAACATCAGCTCTTCTAGGGTCTGGAGTCTGCCAGCTTTGGGACTAGAAGTACACATCGGCTCTCCTGGCCTCCAGCTTGTCCACTGAAGATCTTGGGACTTCTCCGCCTCCACAATCACACGAGCTGATTCCTTATAATAAATACATATACTTCCCATTGGTTCCTCTGGAGGACCCTGACTAATACACCACATACCATGTGCACAACACATTTCCCATACACAAGGGGACAACCCATTTTCTCTCTCCCCATGCCTTCTGCCCTTTCCTGATAAACCTGGCCCCAGAGTTTGTGTTTATATGGTTCAGCCTGCTTAGATCCCTCAGTCAGCCACTGAAAAGCCAGCATCCGGATGTATGTATGCCCTTGTCCTGGCCAGTCAGCACCCCTGGGAAGACCACACCAATGATCCCTCTCCTCCTGCCCCTGAGCCATGTGGCTGGAGAAAAACTACAAAGGCTGACCAGATCCCTGAGCTCTGTGGGCTCAGCTGGGTCCTCTGATAATTGTTCAATGCCTTTGACAGCTCACTCTTGGCTCCTTGTCCAAACACTGTCCACTCCCCCAAGGCTGAACCCCATGCTTTCTTTGCCATTTGACAGGAGCTCCTGCAACGTCCCTTCTCTCCCCATGTCTCTGATCTTTCCTCCATCCCTTTCTCTGTTCCTCCAAGACAGAAAGGTCTTTAGGCCACTGATATAAAGGCAAAGTTCTTGAGGGTGCCGTGTCCACAGCCAACTCAAACCTACACATGGAGAAGAGGTCCCAAGGGTCTACATGGTCATTTGTGGTCAGCAGCACTTCTTCTTCAGGGATGGTTCTCACCTCTGGCCTTCTTCCCATGGGATGATCTCAGGGGACCAGCTCTGGCTAAGGCAGACACCCCCTCAGGCAACCAGAAGGGAGGCCACAGCCCAGGGCAGCTTCTCCAGCAGGTCCCTCATCCTGTGCAAGACCATCGCTCTTATCAAGGCTTTTCCAGTCTGGTCCTCCTTCCTGCCTTGTAGATAATTCCCCTTGTTTGCACTTGTATATTCAGTCATTCTCCCTCCTCTAGATCCTTACCCTTGGTTTAAAATACACTTAAAACTCTTCCAGCCTAAATTGTCCCCATCTCAATCCTACCGTTCCCCCTGCTACTGCTTTAAATGTGTCCTTTCCTTCCCAGGCAGTTTCCTTGAGAGAGTAGCCAGTACTCACTACCATGAGTCAACCTGATCATTCTCTCACTCCCAAATTCTGGTTTCCATGCCCACCCCCTCCCCTCAGTTCCACTGGCACTGCTCTACCAGGGTTGGTAAAGATCCAAGTCATCAAATTCAAGACTCACTTTTCAATCCTTTCTGGATACGCTGTTTACCTGACTTTGGAAGAATGAAAAGAAAGAATGTGTGCCCACCAGAGTACTGACAGGGGAGCAGGATCATGTGAATTCTAACTAGAAAAGGTAGATCCAAGGAGAAAGCAGTTCTTGGGCACGAGAGTCAGGGCTAAGTAATCCAACTTCACCCATCCACTTTGCCAGCTGGATGCTGGCACTTGACCCAGCCAAGGGAGTGGACAAGTTTCCTGACAGGCAGATGTTATCGCCCTCACCACACCAAGAAGGAAACTGAGGCTCAGCAAAAACAAACAAACAAACCTATAGATTGCCCAAAGTTACACAGGAAGTTAGGATCAGAGCTCCTTCCACACATAGTAATGAGCATAGTAACCTTGTAATACTAACAACTAATGTACTTCTGGCGTATGCTAAGAACTTTACAGAGCATCACCTCATTTAATCCTCTCCCAAAGTACAGACTAGTATCTCCACCAGATCACTCCACACTTCTGCTTGAGTGTCTAATTGACATCTCAAGGGTGACACATCCCAGAGTGAGCTTGGGATCTTTTCCCCAAAACCTGCTCCACTTGTAGGTTTCACCATCTCAGTTGACAACAGCCTCTTCATACTAGTCGCTCAACACAAAAAATTGGAGTCATCCTTGACTCCTCTCACACCTCACATACAATTTCTCAGAAAGTCCTATTGCCTCTACCCTCAAAATATGTCCATCATCTGCCTACTTCTCATCGCTTCCACTGCTGCTGTCCTGGTCCCAGCCACCCTCATTTCTCACTTAGATTACTTGGTAATCTAACATGTCTCTCTGCTCTTTCTCTCTCACCTCGCTCTGCCCAGTAACCACTCCCCCTTTCTATTCTTTTCAAAGCAGCCAGCGTGATTCTTTTAAAACTAAGACAGAGCATGACCCTCACGGCTCAAAACTCCATCTGACTCAGACTAAAACTCAAAGTCCTTACATGGCCTGGGAAGTCCTTAATGATCTGCTCCCCAAGCCCTATGGGGAGGTCCATGTCCTGCTGCTCCCCCTCCTTGATCCTAACACTCCAGCCATGAAATAGCCTCAAACACACCAGGCCTGCTCCTGCCTTAAGGCCTTTGCACTCTGTTCCCTCTACCTGGAGGCTCTTCCCCCAAAAAATGGTCATACCCCTCGTCTCCTTTAAATCCGCTCAAATCTCACATTCCCATTTTGACCTGCTCTAACTGCTCGCGACTCCTGATTTCCTCCTTATTTTCAGCTACTTTTTCCTTTTTCATAGCACTTATCACCTAATACATTCTATAATGTACCTATTTGTCTCTCTCCAGTAGAATGTATACTTTTCAAGGACAGTGATCTTCGTTTTGTTCACTGATATATCCCAAGCTCCAAAAGAGCATCTGGCACATATTCAAATTGTTGAATGAATGACTCACTGCATTGACACCTTAGGATGCTGTCAAGAACAAAGTCCTTTAAAAGGCACCTGGATGTCGATTATCCCATTGAAGTACCAATTGAGACCCTTGCGCCACTCTCTGGTTCCATCTGGTGGCAGCTGTTTCTCTCCTCTCAGTGCGGTTCCAAGTTTACTCGGAACTGCTTAGCTCGTTTCTCACTGAGTGCGCATCGGACCAAAATCAAAGAGCACAAACTCAGAGTGGCATCATCAGAAACCAATAAGCACAAAGATCTAGTTCACGTGGTGCAGGTTCAGCCTATCGTGCTCCTAGTCTTTGTCAACTCACTCCCTTCCGCGCCTGGCTCCTTTCTTCTCGACAAAATGGCTACACCGGCGGTCCCTCTGAGCGCGCCTCCCGCCACCCCAACCGAAATCCCGGCTGCGGCCTCAGACCCGGCCCCGGCCCCAGCCCCAGCCTCAGGCTCAGCGCCGGCTCCAGCGCCGGTTCCAGCTCCAACGCCGGCTCCAGCCTCATCCTCAGACCCGGCGGCAGCAGGGGCTACGACCGCGGCTCCGGGCCAGACCCCGGCCTCAGCGCCAGCCCCAGCGCAGACCCCGGCACAGTCGCTGCCTGGTCCGGCTCTCCCAGGCCCCTTCCCTGGCGGCCGCGTGGTCCGGCTGCACCCAGTCATTTTGGCCTCTATCGTGGACAGCTACGAGCGACGCAACGAGGGCGCTGCCCGAGTCATCGGGACCCTGCTGGGTGAGTGGTCAGAGCAAATTGACGTTGTCTTCTACTTCCCACCTCCCGTTTATCTTGTTCCCCTCACTTCCTACCCCCACTGTAGTTATTTATTGAATAAGTAGTGTGTGCCAAGTGATTTACATTTTATCTTTAATCTTCCCAGTAGCATTTCACGTCAAGTATGACTAGTCCTAATCTACGAAAAATGAATTCAAATTCTGACTAGGACGTCAAAAACCTTTGACTCCCTAAGCCCAGTGACCACGTTTCCCCCCCTTATCTACTGGTAAATGTCTTTATTTTCCAGGTGTTAAAAGAAGTTTTTCCTAACCACTTGGCATTGGAGTGGGGACACCTGTAAAAAGATATCCCTCTCACCAAGTAAACCGGTTTGGCAGGAACCCATTTAGGGTTTCAATAATATTCTGCTTTCCTAAACGTCTAAGCTTGAGCCTCTGTTCCTCAGTCTCCCTAATATTAGTCCCCAGTGAGATATGGACCCCGTTCCCCCAGTGCAGTCTCTGATTCTCCATTTGGACACAGACAATTGTATTTATTATTTATATTAACGTGCACATGGAGAAATAACCTTTTCCCTGCCCATGTTCCAAATTTGGGAAATTGATATTTTATGTTACAGTAAAATTGAGAAGCCCTAAAGAGGGATTTCTGACAATATATCCCTTTCTCTGGGGACTGCTGGTCCCATCAAATTAATTTGCACTCCATCTTGGTTACAGAATTTGGACACTTTTGTGAATCCAATTTAGTCGCATGTATCGTTTCTCTTTCTTACCCTTGAACGTGTAATAGTTTCCATTGTAGAAGACAATTGGTGTATTGAGAAGAGGATGATAGTTGTCACATATTAGCTAAGTCTGTTTCCTTCAGGGCCTACTTTGGATTTAGTCTGTGAGAACTAAATTATCACAGAAGGCATCTAACTGTGCTGGCACAGACTAGGTGCAAAACAGCTGTTGGTTGCCATCTTCCACCACATCAGGCACCCTCCTGACACAGACACACATTGTCTCCCTCTTTATCTTTGAGGGTGTAGCATGTTACAGAAACTTCAGTTGATCCATTATCTTTCAAGCATTGCCATAGTTGTCTCAGATCAAGCCTTTGTATTCTCTTTGCCTGTTCTCCCTTATGTTATTCTTTAAGTTTCACTCATCTTCCAGGTTCCCAGGAAAAGTTTTCACTCTTAGTCCTTCATGCCATATCCCCACCCTCACCCCTATTCTTAACCTTCCAAAGTATGTCATCATTCTGTGACTGCCCTGCTTTGAGCTTCTGTAGTAAATGGTTTTTGCGTCACTGACTTGGCACTAGACAAATACTAGCTTGCTCTTTCAGCTGCACTGTCAAATTTTCCAAACTCACTAGAGCTATTTAACTAAACAAACAATTTTCCACCCTAGGTTTGTGCTAAGTGCCCCCAAATATTAGTGACCCTAGTTAGAACAACTGTAATCTAGATTTTTCAGATCCTCTTTCAGAATGGAGTCATGGTACAAGGCTAGGTGTTACAGAGGCATTGCTTACTGAAGAATGAAGCATAGATTCTGCTTGCTAGGAACTTATAAATTTTCAGTTAGAAATCAATTCATGAGACATATTCTATTTGGTTAAATGAAATTAGTGGTGCCTTTTACGTACCATAAAACTATTAGGTACTTAGAATTCAAAGTTTGATCCAACAAGCTCTACTCTTAACCTTAAATTCAAGATGAAGATATACTCTTATATGCAAATAATTAGAATATAATGTGATAAATGTTCTAGTAGAAGGGTGTTATGGTGGCATGCAAATATAGAAGACTTAACTATTTTAGATGCGTGAAGTGGTCAAGTCTTGACAAGAGGTCAAATAGGATAGAGTACGTATCCACACTACTGTATATAAAATGAAGAACAAGGGCTTGCTGTATAGCACAGGGAACTTTATTTTTTTTTTTTTTACATTTATTTACTTTTTTTTACATTCATTCATTCATTCATTTATTTATTTATAGCTGCATTGGGTCTTCGTTGCTGCGCGTGGGCTTTCTCTAGTTGTGGCGAGCGGGGGCTACTCTTCGTTGCAGTGTGTGGGCTTCTCACTGCAGTGGCTTCTCTTATTACAGAGCACAGGCTCTAAACACAAGGGCTTCAGTAGTTGTGGCTCATGGGCTCTAGAGCGCAGGCTCACTAGTTGTGGCACACAGCTTAGTTGCTCCGTGGCATGTGGGATCTTCCTGGACCAGGGATCGAACCCATGTCCCCTGCATTGGCAGGCAGATTCTTAACCACTGCACCACCGGGGAAGTCCTCAATATCTTGTAATAACAAAATGGAAAAGGATCTGAAAAAGAATATATATGTGTGTGTATATGTGTATACATACATAACTGAATCACTCTTCTGTACACATGTAACATTGTAAATCAACTATACTTCAATTTAAAAAAAGAAGTATGTATCCATTTGGTTTGGGGGCATAGTTTCAGCTAAGGGGGCAGCAACCATAGTGAAGTGGAATTAAACAGACACTGATGGGTATAGGCAACACTGTGGTCTGTGGTGGAGAGGGAAGCACTTGAAGCTTGGGTGGGCAGTGCCAGTAGATGAGAAAAAAAATGGAGAGGTCAAGGGACCAGCAGTCTTAGTGAGGACAAGAAACAAAAGTAGCTGGAGTAAAAGTATCATCAGAACTAGAAGAATAAAAGTTTATGGTATGATGTTTAAGGTTCACAAGGAGAAGGTTTCTGGTTGATGATAGGGTTAAGGTTATGACTGTGGGACCATGGCTGAAGGGAGGTACAGGGGAAGCTCCCTAAAATTGTGCTCTCAGGATAGGCTGCTATGTGAGTTGTCTCTGTAGACATGATTAGAATCTTCCAGGGAGCTCTGCAGATGAAATTATATTAAGGAGAAAGTCTGGAGGCTGAAAAATGAAGGTCACAGAGTGAAGATCTGGAGTAGGACTGGTAGCAGGAAGTGACAGACAGGCAAAAGGAGACCTTGTGAAGTAAGAGTAGACCCTGTTTGCTGATAGTTAAAGAAGAGAGTTGGAGGTTACTCCAGAGTTTCATTTCTCTGGAAAATCCTGGTTCCATTGGTGCTCATGGCTGAACTTGGAGCTTATGAGTCCAGTTTGGGTTTTTGTTTCCTTGACTTTGAGGAGACCTCTTGAAAGCATTTGGGACAGTTGGGAGCCCAAGGTTTTATAACACATGGACGATACTCTCTTACAGGAACCGTTGACAAGCACTCAGTGGAAGTCACCAACTGCTTTTCAGTGCCGCACAATGAGTCAGAAGATGAGGTGAGTGGGAATTTGAGACCCCCGTGCGCTCTGTAGCTACTCATCTTCATGAGGCCCCTCCTGCGCCACAGTGTGTTGTGCTCATAACTAGAGCTGCAGTTAAAGAGCTTCGTTCCATTTGTACATATTTCCTGGGCCTTTTCTGTCTGTTGGGAGTCGCTCTTGTCCTGTTTATCCATTTGCTGTGGACTTTTGGCTTCTTAGCCTCCTTTCCTGCCTTCCTTCTCAGGTGGCTGTTGACATGGAATTTGCTAAGAACATGTATGAATTGCACAAGAAAGTCTCTCCAAATGAGCTCATCCTGGGCTGGTAAGTTGGGACTAGGGGATGGAAAGTCTCAGTGGTTGATTGCCAACATCTTTTGCCACCTGACTAGGTATTGTACATACACCCTCTTTTGGAGACAGAGTATTGAAAGTGTATTATCTCAAGGAGCTATGAATTCAGTGTGTTTTGCTGGCGGTTCTGATCCTGTGAGGCCAAGAATACTTATTTTGGACTGCAGCTTTTACTGAGCAAGTCTTTTTTGCCTTGCTGGTGACTTAGAATTTTCAAGAGCTGTAAGGCAGCCTTTATTTAATTTGATACAATTTTCAGTGTGCGTATTTTTTTGGCATGTGTTGCCCCTGGGGGTATAACTACACCCCGACTAGGGGTGTTGGGTACCTAGAGACACCCATGCCACCATCCTGTTTGGTATTGATGTCGCACGTAGACATGAGTCCACAACTGTGTTCCATTTTCCAGGTATGCTACAGGCCATGACATCACAGAGCACTCAGTGCTGATCCATGAGTACTACAGCCGGGAAGCCCCCAACCCCATTCACCTCACAGTGGACACGAGCCTCCAGAACGGCCGCATGAGCATTAAGGCCTACGTCAGGTGACCAGAGTCTTGGGCAACAAGGGCATGAAAAGCTACCTCATTCATACTGTGCCTGATGCCACCCCCCGCCTCTAGCCCACGCACGTGTCATCCTTCAGTGTGCAGCTCGCTGCCTAAGGAAGCCCCTTCCTCACTTTCAGCAGTTACCACTGGAGAGGTTGTATTCCGAAACAGACTCTGTCCCTGAAATTTCCACTCACTGATCCTTGCCTACCCAAATTTCTGCTCATTGCTCATAACCAGTTTCAGAGGGCAGCCCTTTAAGTATTTGAGCAAGCTCGTTTTTCCTGTCATCTTTTCTAGAAGTTAACTGCTACACAGCTCCTACAGCCGATCCTCACGTGGTGTTCTGGTCATGATTCTTCTCCGCATTCATTGGCTTTCTGAGTTGCCCTTCAGTTTGTCGTTTTCACTAAAACTGTGCACAGGACACAGGGCAGTACAGATTAAAGAATGGCTGTCCTTGTTTTGAACATGTGTGTTAACCTGGGATAGAGTACAGTTTGGATGACAGTAATATTACCCTGTTGGCACATGAAGCAGCTAGAACGCTGGATGATGGGAGATACTGGGAAAGGCTCTAGAGGCATGCTGAAGAAGGGGCGGCTGTAGGAGTTGGGAGGATTATATTGTCTGCTTAGAATGAAGCCTTTTGTTAGCACATCTCTTACTTTAACTTTGTGCCATTTTTGTGTCTGATGCTGAAGTGACCAGTTATCTATTATGTGGTAAGACAAAGATGGTGGATGTCAAGTCCTCATGGGCCAGTTGGTGTACCACTAACCTCTAGCTGTTGCCTGATTTCTTAGCCTTTCCAGGTATTTCAGACTCCTCAAGATCCAGTGAAAGTATAGTTGACATAGTAAAGGCAGTCACCTTTACTAAGATTACTTACAGCACTCAGTGTGATCTTTTTTTTTTTTGGGGGGGGTACGCGAGCCTCTCGCTCTTGTGGCCTCTCCCGTTGTGGAGCACAGGCTCCGGACGCACAGGCTCAGCGGCCATGGCTCACGGGCCCAGCCGCTCCGTGGCATGTGGGATCCTCCCGGACCGGGGCACGAACCCATGTCCCCTGCATCGGCAGGCGGACTCTCAACCACTGCACCACCAGGGAAGCCCTTTTTTTTTTTTTTTTAAATTGTTTAATTATTTATTTATTTATTTTTATTTTTTTTCAGTCTGATCTTGATGGGCCAGAGTCGATTTCTTTTTTTTCAGTGCTGATGAGGAACTCGGTCCCAGAGAAGACCTGTCCTGTCACTTCTTTCTGTGAGGAAGGATGTCTAGGCAGCTAGTTCCACAGGAGAATCCAGTGTCCTGTCCTCAACACTGAGATTTCAGCGTGTGAAATAATTTTCTATAAAGGGTCCAGGCCCGGTCCAAAAGCTGAGTCCCTTCTCTCAAGCCAAGGGTTTGGTGTGTGGAATGAGCTAAGGGAAGAAAGTGACTTGTTCCCTTTAGCCCTCTGGGCTTCAAGTGGCCCAGCTTTCTTCTTTTAGAACCTTGGAAGCCATACTCTTGGTATGACTGCTTTCCCAGCCTGAACTAGACATGAAACCCCCTCCCAAGTCCATCTGTTAACCTTGGCTTTTCTCTCCCCAGCACTTTAATGGGTGTTCCTGGGAGGACCATGGGGGTGATGTTCACCCCTCTGACAGTGAAATACGCATATTATGACACTGAACGCATTGGAGGTGAGTGACTTGCCTATACCCGCTTTCTAGGTCTTGGGCATTTTTCAGGGGAGGGGGTTTCTGTTCTGTAACAAGGATGGAGGGCCTTGGGTGTGTTAAGAGGAACGGTTGATGTAAGGTTTGTGATGACTAGAAGTCATTCTTCTGTAGAAATGGGACTCAAGGGATTATTTGTGAAATTGTTAGAGGTGGGAAATCATCAGCACCAGAGGCTACATGGCCATTCATATGAGACCAGAACCAGTGTTTAGCATACTGGGTGTAGGAGTTGAACTCTCTCCGGAGAAAGAAAAGCTAATAAGGGCAGGGCAGGGGGGTTTGGGGAAGCTGACTCAGTCCAAAGGGAGGTGGTTAGAGATCTCCTTCCTGATGGGATGACTGAATTCTCTGTGTCACTTCTACCCCCAACCCCCCCACCCCCCACCACAGTTGACCTGATCATGAAGACCTGTTTTAGCCCCAACCGGGTAATTGGCCTCTCCAGTGACTTGCAGCAGGTGGGAGGGGCATCGGCCCGCATCCAGGATGCCCTCAGCACAGTGTTGCAGTATGCGGAGGATGTGCTGGTGAGGAGTGGAGGGAAGAGGAAGGAGGAGGGCATGACCTCCACTCTGAGGTGGCTGGGGATGTGCTGGTGAAGTGATGGTCTCGGTGGTGAGAATTAACTGTTCCTCGTGACTCTTTGGTGCTCAGTCTGGAAAGGTGTCAGCTGACAATACTGTGGGCCGCTTCTTGATGAGTCTGGTTAACCAGGTACCCAAAATAGTTCCTGAGGACTTCGAGACCATGCTCAACAGCAACATCAACGTGAGTGCCATCCCTGGGCTTCTGGGAGCCTGTGCCTTCCCCCATCTCAGCTGTACACCTGTGGAGGGGGTTGGGAAAGGTGACCTGGAGGGGGTAGAGGAAACAGGGCTCCGCCTTTGGCCCCCTTGCAGTCCAGGCTCGGGGGAAGAGGGCACAGGTGCTCGGAGATTCCCCTCCTGCTGTTTCCTTGCTTCCTGTGGCTCAGGTGTATCAGTAGAGATGAGAAAGTGTTCTCAGGCATTTCCTTCCTGTCTTCCACCTTCCATTCTTGCTCAGCCTCTCCCAGCTCTTGTTTATCCAGGACTGCCCTCACCCAGTGTCCATCATACAACTGGCCAAGACCAGCCTTTCTGCTCACTCTTTACCCAGCCCCTCACTCATCCTGGATTCCTTCTCTTCCAGGACCTGCTGATGGTGACCTACCTGGCCAATCTCACGCAGTCACAAATTGCCCTCAATGAGAAACTTGTGAACCTGTGAATGGTCCGCAAGCAGCCCTCCTACCAGGCTGGGCCCCAGCCAACCCTGGGACTCAGAATGGAGTGAAGGAGAAATGGTTTCTTTGTGGTTTGAGTCACACTGAGTCAGTCAACTGCTTGTGACTGTAAATAAACATAGCCTACCTTTTGTAAAAGAATTCCATATTATGTGAGTTTACCTCTGGGTGGAAAGGAGAAGACAGTTCTGGAGCTCACACAGAAACCAGCAAGTGAGTACTCTGGTGGAAGTTGGTTGTGTGTGTGGCCTCACTCATCTTCAGTAGTTGCACCCACAGCCCAAGCTGCTTTAGCTGCTTCTGACCTGAGACCCAGATAGCCTTCTCAGCAACCTGGTGGTACAGGAGCACTTGCTCCCCGCTCTTTTGCCTACGTTCGAGCATAGCATCTTAAATGGATAGCAGTACAAAGAGTTGCTTTGTGCAGTTTGAAGTACCTGGAGGTGTGCTAGTGAAGGGAGAGAGGTGGGAGAGAAGGGAAGGAGTGGATACAGACCTCTGTCCTGAGACCCATGAGTGTGCGCTGGTGGAAAGACAGCCTTCTCTGTGGTGAGGATAACTGTGCTTTACCAGATTTTTTCCTTTGATTTTCAACCTGGAAAGGTGTCCACGGACAGTACTATGAACCATTTCTTGATGGGTCATGTGGTTTCCACAGGAAATGAAGATGAGAATCCATGGAGGGAAAATAATTGAGAGACTAGGGTACTTAACCTGAACTGAAAGAGTAAAGGGTGTGGTCAGTGTTTTAAAGAATCTAAATCATAGGACAGAGCTGTATTCCGTGTGGTCCAGGGAGGTAGGATTAAGATCTGTAGGTTGTTTCCCTCCATTTTGGTAGGGAAAACAGAAAAGTGAATAATCAGTTGAAAAACAGTAGAAAGTCAGTGCTGGGTCTAACATTTTTTGAGCTCTTACTATGTTTGGGGCAGTTTTAATTATCTTTATATTGCAAAAGGAGCTAGGGTTCAGAGGAGTTGAGTACGTTGCTTGAGGCGACACAATTAGTAAGTGATGAAACAGGATATGAATCCAGGTCTGGATTTTTTTTCATGTGCCACCCTTTGCTTCACAGTTTAGCGGCCCGATGAAATACTCTAATAAAGCAAAAATGCAACATAACAGGAATATGTAAGGATTGACCAGCTCTGTCAGAGAGAGTCTACCTAGGATGTGTTATCTGAGCTTGTGTTTTTTGTTTTTAAACCAGGAAATCAGGAAAGGGTGATCGGGACAGAGGAAATAGATGTTAAAAAGCTTAACCTGTTCAGAATCTGAGGAGACGTATGCAGGAGCCAGACCGTAAGGCCCTCAGCCTGTGGAGGTTGGATTTTTATCCTGGAGGTCATGGAGGAAAGCACTGGATAATTTTAAGCAGATTTAATCAGATTTGGATTTCAGGAAGATCACCCAGTACTGGTATAGAGGAAGGAGGGAAAGGGAGAAAAAGAGAAGGCAGGGAGACAGTCAGAGAGTCGCTGTGATTGTTGAGAGGTGATGAGAGCCCACACTAAGGCAGGGGCAGTGGGGATGGTGATGGAGACTTGGATTCAGGGGGACTTGGAGTCTGGTTGACACCTGGATGGTGAGGGATGGGACGAGTCTAGGATGTTGCCTGGTTTCTAATAAAGGTGATTGAAAGGGTAGTGGTATATGGAAACCCTGGCTACTCAAGAGTGGTGGACGCTGAGGATGCAGAGAGGTGTGTCCAGAGTTAAGGTTATAGGGGTTGTTTACCAAATGAAGTTTTAAATGCAAATAAATAATTGTGACTTATTTGGTAAACTGTGGGACCGCACCAGATCTTTTGAGGAAAGGCTGAAGAATTCAAGTTACCTGTTTGCTTATGTTAATACTTACCAAATGCTAACCAGTGTGCTAAGCAAAAGGTCCTGGTGCCTGCATAGAATCTATGGGAGGGACAGACAAGTGAAGAGACCATCACCTTGGGAATCACAAGGTGGTGTAGGTCATGGAAAGCTTCCAGTTAGGGAATGAAATCTAAGCTGGACTTGAGGAATGAGAAAGAGACAGAAAAAGAAGAGAGAGGAAAATAAGGCACATTCTCTGCACAGAAAATAGGGTATATGCAAAGGCTCAGTGTCACCAGTGTCACTTCATCGTCGCCCTCTCCTGTCTATGGAGATGTTCATAAGGCAGAGACACTCCTCTGTGCCCAAAAGGATGCTGGAGTTTTTTCCCCCAGCCTTTGCTTATATGTGCACAAGTTTGTCTTTCCTGTGAAATGTGTGTTCACACATTCTCTTTGTATGTGGTTGCGCCTGTGCTGAGAACACTGCAGGGTGTGTCTGGGCATGACATCTGGTAACTAACTGGTCCCTCCTCCTCTGACACCTCCCCCAGACAACCGTTCCATTCCCCAGGGTTCCAGCCTGGGTCCTCTGCCTGGAGGAGCTCAGGGAAGCCTGGGACTGATTACTGCCTGTGTGTTAAAGATGCCCAGGCTCCAGCTCTGGCCCAAATTCAGAACTGGTTTCCGGATTCCAGACTAGTTGAAGGAACACCAGATCTCTCACCTGGACGTCTCAGAAGCATCTTAAATTCATCACGTTTCATATTGAATTAATTGTCTCTTCCTCACCCACAAATCACTTCCTCAGGTGATGATGCAACCATGTCCCCAGTTGTCAAAGCCAGAAACCTTGGATGAATCCTTGATTCCCCCTCCCCCCATCATGCCTCAACCAATTGATCACAACTCTGCCATCACTCCTGCCTTCTGTGATATAATAAGAAATGCATATTTTCATCCACGTTCCTAGGTTCCTGGCATGCAGCTCTTAAACTCTGTGGAATTTCGTAAGTGCTAAGACGTAACAAAGATGTAAAGAGACTCTTTTTATTCCTAACCAGCCTCTTTCAACCACACCTGAGTTGATGTTAATGAAATGATTTTTGGAAAGCTCCTAGATAACCAAAGGATGGGGGCTGGTTGCCATGTGAACCGACCATGTGATTGGAAGTTGGAACTTTCAGCCCAGGGTGGGGAGAGGGGATGAAGGTTGGATCACAGTGACCACAGATTTAATCAATTGTGCCTGTGTGATGGGCCCTCCATTAACATTAAAAGGACAAAAGGACGAAGCTTGGAGAGCTGGGTTGGTGAACAAGAATGTGTCCAGGAGCAAGACACATGCCAGGAAGATAGCGTACCCCAAACTCCACAGGGACAGTTGCTCTTGTGCCTGGGACCCTTGCAGACCTCACCCTGTGTGCCTCTTCATCTGCTGTTCAGTCATACCCTTTAATACCCTTTGTAACAAAGCAGAAATGGTTAAGTAGACTTTTCCTGAGTTCTGTGAGCTGCTCTGGCAAATTAAATAAACCCGAGGAGGGGGTTGTGGGAGCCTCCCATTTATAGTCGGTGGATGAGAAGCACTGGTGTCAACCTGAACTTGTGACTGGCATCTTAATTGCAGGGGGGTTGGGGGTGGCGGGGAGCAGTCTTGTGTGACTGAGTCTTTAGTCTTAGGATCTGGTGCTGTCTCCAGGTAGATGATGTCAGAACTGAGTTAGACCAGAGGACGCTCAGCTGGTGTCAGCATTGCTTGGTGTGAGGAAATCAGCTGCATAGCTGGTCACAGAAGTGTTTGATGTGAGTAGTCAGCATGCAGTAGAGGAAAACAGGTTCCCTATTCCCCCTCTTCCATCCGTTCTCACAGCAGCCACACTGCTCTTGTAAATCCGACCAGCACACACCTCAGATGAAGTTCAGGGGTGTCTTATTGCCAGGATGCAGTCAAACACCTACCACAACCTGTAGGCTCATCATGGCCTTGCCTGCCTCTCCAGCTCTGCCCCGTACACTCACATCCTGGGCTGCCTTTGCTCTGCCCTCTGCCTAGAATACAGCCCCTTCAGCTGGCTTAGAACTACCACTCCTTTAGGTTTAGTCTAGATGCTGCCTCCTCTTGGAAGGTGCTCCTATAACATGATTCCACAACTTGCTCCTACTTAGCAGCTATCTCACCATTTTGGACTTGTCTGTTTATCCTCTGTAAGAATACAAGCTCTCTGAGAGCAAAGACTGTCTATTCTTTTGGCTGTTAGATCCCAGAACAACCCATATACAGATTAGGTTCTCAGTAAATGTATGTGACGTGAATAAATGAATGGATGGCTTGTAGAATAATTACCATGAGACACTCTGGGCTTAGTAAGTTCATCAGGGGCACCAGGATCCTTTGGAGAGGGGCTGGAGGGAAGGAGCACGCCAGACAGGTCATTTGTTTAACTCGTTTATCCTACAGGTATTTAGTGTACGCCAGACCTTAGTGTAGGACGCTGGGGATACAGAAGTAGATGAACTGTGCTCTCTGCCCCCTATGGGTTTCAGTCTTGGAGTGGAGATGCACAAAAATAAACAATTGTGACAAAATGGAATAATTGCTGTAAAAGAAATAGGAACAAATCTTGGGGAGGCACGGTAGAGGGCATGCTTAAATCTTCCTGAGAGCTCGAGAGGGAATTCAGTCTTGAAAGACGTTGGGAATTGACTGGACACAAAACAGGAAGAGCTTTGAAGAAAGTGGGATGAAGATCAAAATATTACTCAAGTTTACAATGGCCTGTCTATAGGGAGTTGTGTTTCCAAGGATACAGCAGCCTAGAGGTAAAAATTGAGTTGTGATAACAGCCACGACAGAGTTTCTGTTGCCTTACCTTCTCTGTGGGGTCACCTGCTTCCTCAGACCCTCCCCAGAAGTCGTCTGGCGTGTCTCACAAGTTCTCTGAACCTGGGGTTGATTATGTACTTTGAAATTTCAACTAAATTTTATAAAATAATTTTTTTAATAAACGGTATAAAATACTCATTATCCATGCCATTAAGCCTTCAAAAACCTTATTTTGAATAGTTTCATAAATTTCTATTACGTGGACAAGCTCTAAACAATTTTTTAGTATTGGACTTGTGGGTTGTTTCCAGTCTTGTGCTAACATCATTCCATGGTGAACAACTGTGTGCAGACATTCATGTCTGGCTTTCCATTTCTTTGGGGTGATCTGTATCCCCTACTTTGTGTCACACATTGTCACCTGGGAAGCCCACACAGTGCCAGCCAACCTCTGCATGTGAAGGAGACCTTTGTGAGAGTAAATCACAGCTTCCTCTTGCCCTCTCGCCACTGTGGAGGGAGGGAGTGGGAAGCTGAGGGGACCAGAGACAACATGATCCCCCTCTGCCCTCCATGGGTCCATAATCACCATAAAACTCCTCCATCAGCCCAAACCAGAGTCTCAGTAAAAATGAACTCAATCAAAGTATCCTGGGAGAGTAGGGACGTGGAAATCTGGACACAGTTCCCTGTTCCTAACTCCAGCCCATCTGCTCTCTTGAGCCTGTGGGCTCCTTGGCCGCAAGAGAGGCCTTGGGCTCTGTAGGAGTCCCAAGAGAGAGAATTACTTTAGAGCTTTGTCCCTGGTGGGACAGGGGAGTGCTGGGAGGCCGATACAGAGAGGTCTCTGGCAAGACCAGGAAGCTCTGGATCCTTTGAAGAACACGGCCCACAGCCACTGGTGGACTCTTGAGGGCAGCAGGTGTGGGGTCTTTCTGGATTCTTGCTCTGGCCAAGAAGGATGGAACAGGTAAACTGAGCCGTCCCACCCCCTGAGGCAGGGAGTCTGAGGCAAGGGCTTCATCAGGGAATTGGCATCTTGCTTGTTTCTGCTCAGCCCATTCTAGGCAGAGAGACCATTTCACCTTCCAGCACCCACAGGATTTCCAGCAGTGGCCAGGCTGTACTCCACAGCAGGTCTCAGGCCTCCTTGAAGAATCACGGAGCCCTCTCACTGCAAGTTTGCTTGGCACAGCATATGACTGTGACATCAGGTTCCAAGCATAGATGAAATGAGCACCGTGCTAGCCATGGTCAGCATTTCCAGGAATGTTCAAACAGGGCCCAACTGCCGGCACTGAGTTGCTTTTACACTTACTGCGATGTCGAGGAATACATGCGCTCTCGGTAATGCAAGCTCTAGCAGGGTTAGTGAAATTTCAGTTGTCCCTCTTCTCCCCAGTGACGTCTCCCAGAAGGGAGAACGGTCGCATTTGGTGATGATCTAGGCTGTGATCAGGTCCGTTTGTTCCATGATGGTCTTTCTGACCCTTCCTGGTCTATCTTCTGCCTTATTCGGGTTGCCAGTCGTGTGTTTATGTCTCTGTCTCATGATGATGGCCATCAGTTTTATAATGGTCTCCATGTCCCACGATGTTGGTCCCTCCCTCTGCCACTTAGTTCCCTGAGAGCACTGCTCTATGTCTGAGGCTTTCTGAGTCATGGCCACCAGAGGGCGTCCTTGCGCTACTTAAAGTCTGTTGGTTGCCAGTTTACATTCCTTTTTCTGAGTAGTTTTCCAAGGACCTGGTAAAGAAAAAGCACCTTCTGCTTTGGAGAGGCTAGACTGGTACACAGCAAGTGACCAAAACTTCTGGAGATTCTTCTCTTGGTCACCTTTGAGCCATAGAGTGATGACACCCAAGTGTCTTACTCTATGCCCACCCCAATATCACTCCAAATAAGCATACTTCTTTTCAAAACATGGTTTGGAAACACAGTTTTAAGTAAATCTTCTAAGGCCCACTCTCCTTCAAATCAGATTGTAATCTACAAGCCCCTCTATACAAAGGTCCTGGAGCTTCCACTTCCCAGGAGAAACCCAGGCCCTGACCACCAAAATGAAGTTTCTGGGGCTTTCCAGCCAGGGAAGGAGTGGTACCAAAGCTCATATATAGTCCTGGGCACTCTATGAAAGAGCCTGGCCTCTCTGTATGTTACTAGAGTTTTGGGCAGGTGAGTGAGGGGCCCTCACCAAACTCTGAAGCTTGGAAGAAAGAGAATGGTACAAGGCAGGATCACGTCCAAACAGTCCCAGGTAAGACTACTTGGCTGATTGGGATGCAAGAGATGGAACGAGGTAAGGGTTAGCTGAGAAACCCCAAAATGCAACTGGAGAGGGGACACGCATAGTTTGGGTCCCCTGAAAGTAAAACATGTGACAAGGACTTGTGGGGAAGGTAGTTGATGGGGAAGGCAATCTGTATTAGATTCCTAGGGTTGTCATAAAAAAAAGTACCACAAACTTGGTGTCTCATGATAACAGAAACGTATTCTCTTACAGTTCTGGAGGCTGGAAGTCTGAAATCAAGGGGTTTGTGGGTCATGCTCCCTCTGAAGCCTCTGGAGGAGGATCCTTCCTTGCCTTTCCCAGCTTCTGGTAGCCCTAGCTGTTCCTTGGTTTGTAGCTGCAGCACTTCAGTCTCTGCCCCTGTTGTCATGTGGCATTCTCCTTGTGGTCTGTTTCCAAACATCCCTCTTGTAAGGACACCAGTCATACTGGATTAGGGCTCACCCTATTGACCTCATCTTAATTTGTTTACATCTTCAGAATCCTATTGCCAAATAAGGTCACATTTCCAGATACGAGTGCTTAGGATTTCAACATATCTTTTGGGAGGGACACAATCAGCCCATAATATGCTCCAAGAAGCAGAAGTGAATGGAGACAAGGAAGGGAGGAAAGCCTACCATACAATCTATGGTATTAACACTGGTCGTTTCCATTCCACTGAGAATCTTCTAAGGAGCTGTGTAAAATACCCCTGAGAATTCTCCCACGGAAAGACGTGAAGGCTGGGACATTTAACCAGTTCTCCCTTTGGTTGAAGAATTTCTTAGGAGGTTAACTTCCTCATACTTACAGGCTGCATCTACAGATGGGCTGAGCGTACTTCACCAGCTGATAAGGAGAGCTTGCAGTGCGTTGTGAACACTGTGCGAGGAGCTGTCCACCACAGCTGTGCTGAAGTCGGGGAGGTTATGGGCTATGGCGCAGGGAAGAAAAAATGTCTGTGAAGGTACACCCTTTGTATCACTCAGATCTGCTCATGACCCACAATAAGTCCACTCTGTCATTGACTCTTAAGGGCAGTGGTCAGTTGCAAGCTGTGTTAAAAAAAAAAACTTTCAACAGGAGAGTCAGTGGAATATAGTTCCCCTGCTGTGGTTGCTCCTAAGCCACTATTAATATTCATCATCTCCTTCCCAAACCCCAGCAACCAACGCTGGTCTGGATGGCTTGTCCTGAGGGTCTGAGCCCTTGGCTTCTTTGCTGTTATCAGGCTTTGTTGGCTGTGATTGCCTAGTCACTGTCATCACCAGGCCTGAAAGCACCAAGAGCCACGCCAGCACCCAGGTGTCAGGTGAATCCTTCCTGACCCCCATTATGCAGAATATCCTTATCCCTTCTGGACAGTCAGGGATGATTGCTGCCTCCAATATGATAACTCTCTTTTTGCCTCATGGTCCACTGGCATGAGGAGCCCAAAATGGAAAGCTTCCCATGTTAACCAGTGGAAGATGTCCCCCACAGGGTCAGGTCCTCTAATATAACTAGAGCCAGTAGCAGAAATGGCAAACAGTGTCTGCAAGGAGGTCCCCGGGGTTATGATGAAAGGGGTCAATTCTACTGCACCCCTTGGCTTCTTGGCCCTGTGTATTCTAACTACCGGGGACATAGCACTATATATTGGCTGATAGTTTAATGCATATACTGCATCCTGGAGGACAGTGTCCTAATCCACAGGGTGTCATCCTAATGCAGGCTCCTTGGCTGAGCCTTTAAAAGGGCATTCCCACTTTCTACCCTGTGCTTCCAGGTAATGAAGTATATGGTAAGACCCCTTGTTTTACAGAACCATTGTCACAGTCCTTTACCATAATACACACCCTTCAGCTGAGATTTCACTCTACAGGATCCCAGGTTGATAATGAGACATTCTATAAGTCACTGGAGAAACGCTACAGCATGGAGGATAAATCCATATTCAGAAAAGCTTTGGGTTCCAGTAAGGAGAAGAAGTCCGATGCAATCAACTTGCCAAGCACTGGGGCAGTCTCCCGAAGGAATGACACCATAATGAGGATCCAGCCTCTGCCATGAGCATTCAGTAGCAGCAGTAGGTATCAATAAATCAGCCTTGGCGAGAGGAATCCCTGTCATTGGGCCTATGCAGAGCTTCCATCTCTGCCACCTTCCCACTCTGTTCGCGGGCCCAAGCACTTACTTGGTTGAGGATAGAAACCAACTGGTACCCACCAAACACGTCATTCTGTGTACCTGGTTGTTGAGGGCCTCCTCTTTGGCAGCAGATGCTTTCTGATGAGCAGTGACTTGAGACTCAAAGATCTGCCCAGTCTGACGCCTCTCCTATTAGTCCATCCACTCGCCTTTCCCCGAGACTTCCTTCTCCAGTATTCCAATCTTCCTTCATCCAGGCCTCTGACCAACCAACTGAGTTATTCTCCACTGCTCAGAAGTCCATGTATATTCTCACCTCAGGCCACGCCTCCCTACATGCAAAGTTGATGGCCAAGTGTACTCCCCACGAGGAGGGTTTCCCTCACCACTCACTCACCTTTAGCACTTGTCCCAAGTGGGTGTGCGGTATGGCTGCAATTCATTTTTGGTTTGTACCATTGTGTCAAGCCAACCCATCCATATGCCCGGTTCAAATTTTTTCCTCCTACAGCAGTGGTGGTTGGGAACCCCCCACATGCATGGACGTGAGCTGAGGGAGCAGGTTGGTGCAGCAGGGGTACATGACGTGGAGTCTAAGCCACCTTTCCATGCAGCTTACTTGTGCCCTCTGAGCCTGACCTAAAAGTACCATTGTCATCATACAATGAATCATCCTTTCAAGACTGGTGAACTAGTGAACATAATAACCCAGTTCATGACTGGGCCAACTTATGACTGGTGGCCCACACTGCATTGGGCATTTCTAGTCATACAATGTCTTGATGTCCCATTTTCAGGTCTTTGCAGGCTGTACTTGGGCCTGGTAGCATACCATGAGCTGCTTTTTCAAATGAGTAGTTCTGTGCTGCAGAAGGCATGGCTTAGCTCTCAAACCTGAAAGATCTCCTTTTGGAACTTCCCACAGACTCCATCCACACAGTGTTCCCATCTAACACAGAAGCCTCTGGCACTGTTGGACTTTCAGGTCATAGAACTCAAGAGTCAGGGCAGCTGGGACCTCAGCTTGAACCTGCTGAAGATGCCTTTCTTGCTTTTAGAACTAAAAGAGATAGTGGGTTCTCTGGTCTCATGTAATAAATCCATTCCAACATACCTACCTCCCCGAGCCCCCCGACACTTAGTAAACTGCCAACCTAGTTCCTTTCTCAGGGTGGGTTCTCCAGAGCCAGACTCTGAAGTGAATACTTATGTACAAGTGATTTATTAAGGAAGTGCCCTAGTGTGATGGTAAATGATTAACAACTGGCTCTTTGGAAAGAAAGCCTTGATGTGTAGCATTTGCCCATTTCCATGAATACTCTGTGGTGAATGCTCCCATCATGGCCAATTTAAAGCTACCAACAGGACGTTTCTGAACATGGAGTTGAGAAGAGATGCTAACAATTGGCTCTTGGTTCTGGTCAGCTCCAGCACGCTGCTGAAATGCCTCTGCAGGAGACAAGGAAAGGAGTGGGTGCAGCAGGACAAGGAAGTAAAGCAAGAATGTGATCTCAGAGACCACAGGGAGGCTCCGGAGCACAAGTTACACCTCCGTGTTGCACGTGCCCAAGGCAAGGATGCTGCACTTTCATACCCCTGCACCTAAAAGGTGTTAGGCAAGGGCCACCCAGGGTGGAAGTAAATTCCTAGGTACCTATGGCTCTTTGTGTAGCTTCATAGTATGAAGGCAGTCCTCTGAGGAAGAGGTGCAGGAGTTGGATTTTAGAAGCAAGAGTACGTAAAAGCTGTTGGTGAAAGTGAAAGGTGGGCAGGACACACATAGGAATAGGAAAAAGGGACCCAAAAGGATCGGAGCAAAGCACCAGTGTTGTCCTCTACACACCTCACTGCAGGGCCATCACCATATCCAAGCTTTAGGGAGTGATCGCAGCAAATGTATCAGACCAGCTCCAGTTGCCCTTGCCTGAGCATTCAATCCCGAATCGCGGGAGAGTGCTCCCAGGTCAGTAAATTCTCCCCTATCTAACGTTATATTCCAATCTCCCCACCCCTGTCCCAGCCCAACACCCTCAAGTTCTGCTCCCACATATGCTCTCCATGGGCCTACCACTGTGTATCAGACAGGGTTCAAGCAGAGGAGAACCCACTCTCCAAAAGAGGACAGAGACCTTTGTCTATCTTTGAGTGATATCCCTTCTAGCTGAGTCACATGCCCTTTTTGATATCATGTAAATTAAATCCTGAAATTAGATTACTATTTACACGTCTCATATTAGATGGTAAGGGAATGGGAGAGGTGAAGGAAAAATATCGCTTAATATATACACAAACATATTCATATCGGGAGAGGAAGAGCTCTTTCTACCAGCAACGGAGCCTCAGCATAATTTAGGGGTTCAAGTCCCCCACCTTCATCAAAATCTGTTCATGTGTTCTCATCCCAATTTTCAGGTCCTCCCCATCCCCAATCTCTTTAACGAGACTCTGAGTGGTTGAGAGTATAATTTGCATTATACTCTCAACCACCCAGGGGATTAGTCTCTGGGTCTGGGTTTGGTTTTCAGGAATCTTGGCCCTGAAGCTACAAAAAAAATAACAGTTTCTTTCAGGGCAACTAGAGAAGATTTTATGTCCCTTACCAGGAAAAGACCTTGAACTAGGAATTGAAAACACTGACCTTATCATGTTTTCCCAGGTTCTCCATCTGCACATAGAAGCAAATGATCAACCCCATTATACTCTTTATTTTCACTAAAATGTTCTATGGCAGCAGCTACTTGGTCATCCAAAGCCTTGCCTTCTATAGGCATTTGATTACCAATGTCTTTAGATTATAATTAGAGTAAAGGTTTTGCTCTTGCATGCTATGCTTTACCATTGTCCCCTTTGCCTATGGAAATAGGGTTGTTAATAATTTAAAATCTAATCAGACCCAATTCTGGGGAATCCAAAACCAATTCAGAGACCCCATGCTGGAACCACTTCCCCCATAGCATTTGATTCAGTCAGGGGTCAATCAGAGACACAGAACAACTATGAGTGATAAGGAGTAAGGAGTTTACTATATGCATTAGAGCTGACGGAATCACAGGAGCTGGTGGAGCAGTCTTGAAGAAGCTGAAGGGGAGATTTGGCAAGAGCTGGAGGAGCCACCAGCTTGGATGCTGTCCCATGCCAACAATACCAATCAGTGACAGCTTGTGGAGCTGCCACAGTGCCTGGCCCTGCACAGACCTTCAGAGCATGTGTGTGCATGCCCATGTGCACATACACACACACACACACACACACACACACACACACACACACACACACACAGGCTGCTGCTTCTCTTCCGCTTCCAAATCTCACACAAACTGTTTCTTGGGGCCGTTGTAACACAGAACCAGACAGGGAGGGATGTTCTGGAAAACATAGTTCCAGCTTAGCTAATTTGACACAGTACAAAGCTACTATGTACATAAAGGCCAGATCTTTGGAAGGCTGAACCAGGAAGCAAGAGTGAGAGAGTGGAAAGAGTGATGCAAGAAAATGAGAAAAAAAAGAGAGAGAGAGAGAGAGTGCCTTATTGAGCTAGTCACCTCTGTAGCAACCAAGGTGTACTCTTGCAAGGCCTCCATGAAGAGCCATGTAGAAAGGCCAACCACCAGTTCTCCATTAACTGGGTGTTTGCCTTGGGATAACTCTCTTATACTTCCAGGCAGCACCTGTGGCTGTCCATGCACTGTGTTTCCTTCAAAGAAATTCCTGAGCCAGAAAAGCAGAAACACTGGGGCAGATTCTTTAGGTGGGATGCTGGTATTATGCACAGAACTCTCCACCACAGCTGTACTGAAATCAGGTGGGTCTGGGCAGGGGGCACAAGGCACCACCAGCATTTGCTTCAGAGGGCTTGACTCCAAGAGCACTTATTATTATAGCAACCAAGGTATCACTCACATCTGGGGAGGAAGAAACCTACACAAGGCCTCAGGGAGATTTGGAAGCAAAGGCAAGGTTTGAGCTCAGGGTTCCTACACCCAGGCCAGAAGGTACTTTCTGAAGTTGTGCAATCTAAAGCATGTGTTACCAAAGGGAGAGGATTAAGTGATACACACTTTTAACAGTAGAGGTGGTTGATACCACCAGTGCTGAAGGGGGCTAGGATTCTGGAGTTCTCTGCCCAGGTAAGTAGAGTTTGCTAAGGTCTTGGCCCAGAAGCCAGCACCATCAACTGCGGTGGGACCAGGCACAGTGCCCTGGGCTGACCAAAGCTACTAGTGGTGCCTCCATTGGTCACTTCTGAGCCAAGAGTGCTTGTCCTACAACCCCACCTGCACTCCAAGGCAGTGATGCACAAAGGGATCTTTGCATATCAGCATTTCTTCAGGGGAATGCACAGGTTCCCACCTCCCCTGCACTGCCCCTTGGGCCCATTCCAAACTCCACTGGAAATCACATTTAAATCTGAAATTCAGTCAGTGGAATCTTTTTAGCAGGAGCAGCCAATGTCATTGATGTTGCTGAGTTACAAGCAACATCTAACTCAAGCTGGGACTCTTAGCCCCTTTGCAGGCTAAGTTGGGGTCTAACTCAAGCTGGGACTCTTAGCCCCTTTGCAGGACATTTGGTCCTGTCAAAAGCATCCATGAGCTGGGGGCTTCCCTGGTGGTGCAGTGGTTGAGAGTCCGACTGCTGATGCAGGGGACACCGGTTCGTGCCCCGGTCCAGGAGGATCCCACATGCTGCGGAGCGGCTGGGCCCGTGAGCCATGGCCGCTGAGCCTGTGTGTCCGGAGCCTGTGCTCCGTGACGGGAGAGGCCACAACAGTGAGAGGCCTGCGTACCGCAAAAAAAAAAAAAAATCCATGAGCATATTTGGTCCCTGCCAAATGGTTTAGGACAGGACCAAATATCAAGGACCTTTTGGCGTGGACCAAAAGTCTCCATGGACATTTTGGACAGGACCAAATATGACAAAATATCAAGGACCATTTGGTGTGGACCAAATCTTTCATGGATGTTTTTTGTGTGTGTGGTACGTGGGCCTCTCACTGTTGTGGCCTCTCCCATTGCAGAGCACAGGCTCCGGACACGCAGGCTCAGCGGCCATGGCTCACGGGCCCAGCTGCTCCGCGGCATGTGGGATCTTCCCGGACCGCGGCACGAACCCATGTCCCCTGCATCGGCAGGTGGACTCTCAACCACTGCACCACCAGGGAAGCCCTCATGGATGTTTTTGACAGGACCAAATATCTGTTAACCTGTCGCCCAGCTCTGAAGGCAGTATCCAGAGAAGCCTTCTGCAAACTGTGAGAGGGCTGCTTTAAAGGTGTGATATTACTTTGTAGATGTGAGTTCTAATGCGGGCAAGTCGTCTCAATGTCCAGAGCCAATAAGGCAATCTAGTTGGCTGGTATGAACCCAAGGGAGAGGCCAGAGGCCAGTGACAAAGCTACTTTTGGGTTGGACTCTGCACCCAAACTGTGAGCCAGTCAAGGGAGGAGTCCATGTCACATTCTTAGTGCCCACCCCAAGATCTGGCAAATCAGAGCAAGTTGCCGCCTTGCTTAAAATCCTTCAATGACTTCCCATCCTAGACATCTGGTCTAGGATATAGACCAGAATCTTCGTGGCTTTCAAGGGCCTGCATCACTTGCCTCCAGACCTCTACATCAGCTGTATTTCCCTCCACCACCAACCTTGGGCCATGGATTCCAGGTCCAGTGTTACCCTTTCTTTTTCTTAAACTTACAATATTTCTTTCCACGTCAGGGCCTTTACTCACGCTGGGCTCTGTGCCCGAAATGTTCTCATCCCCAACGTTACCTAATTAACTTATGTTAATCATTCAGATCCCAGCTCAAATGTCACCTCCTCAGGAAAGCCTTTTTTTCATTCTATCAGACTAGACCAATTCCCTGAATCCCACCTTCCTGCACTTACATTCTCAGAGCATTCACTACTTTATCATAGCTTTTTAATACAATTTGTAATTATGTATTTGAATACAAATGCCATAGTAATAAAGCTCAGGCAAGCAAAAATACAACTTTCCTTCTCTTTTCCTCTTACAAACAGCTCTTTAATACTCATTTCTACCAATGACAAAATTTAGTCTTGCCAGTTCAGGGTAAACTCAGGCTCTTCTGGAAGTTGTTCAATCTTGCTTTGGTGAATAGTCAATTCAGGATTCTCCTCCTACACAGAAAAGAGTAAAAGTAGCAGGTCTGAGAAGGTGTGCTTGTAAGGTTGGCCCTTGGCTAGCATCTGGGAATTTGAATCCCCATTTCCCGATAAGAATGGCTCACAGTGCCAAATATGTTTATAAAAAATATGGTTTATGCTTTCTTTGGGGATTCCAACTTTTGGTATGTGCTAGGCAAAGGGTGCCTAAGCAACCAGCCCCCAATAAAGCCCCTGGGCATTGAGTCTTCAACGAGCTTCTCCGGTAGACAGCATTTCATAGATGTCACAAACTTGTTGCTGGGGCATTTAGCCTGTCCTGTGTGACTCCACTGGGAGAGGACCCTGGGGAAGCTCATGCCTGGTTTCCTCCAGACTTCATCCCATGTGTCTTTTTTTCTCTGCTGATTTGGCTTTGCATCTGGGCAGGAAAGGACTAACTTAGCAGGCCTGGGTGGCTCAAACCTTACACATTCCAAAGAAAGGTTTGTCTTCAGGACTGGTCCTTAGCCTGGCTTCTGGGAGATAACCTCTGGCCCCTTAGAATATTCTGGCTGATAAGAGGCTTTGGGCCATGCTGCACCAGTTTGACCACATAAGTTTATCCTAAGAAAATGATTTATGTAGTATACTCTGCTCTGGGGAGGCAGGGAAATTGTCATGGTAGCTGAGGTCAGTCATACAGGCATGGCACATCAATATGACTTACCCTCCATCATAAACCTTGGACACCAAGGCTTGGGTGCCATTCCCTTGTTGGCAGCATTGTTGCTGGGAGAATCACGTGTGTTCTCATGTGACCCCACAGGGAGGAGTCCCCTGGAAGCTTGCACGCACGTGATTTCTCTTGCTTTGCCCCAAAGCCTTTTCTCTTGGCTGATTTTAATCTGAATCCTCTAGCTGTAATAGACCATAACCAGGAGGATAAGAGCTTCTCTGAGTCCTGCCAAGTCCTAGTGAATCATTGAGCCTAAGGGTGGTCTTTTGGACACTGACATAGTATCCTCTCCCTATAATAAATGATAGCAATGAGTAACAACTGTATCATGAACCCTGTGAGCTCTCTTAGCAAGTCATCAAACCTGGGGGTGGTCTTGGGGATCCCTGTAATTCTCCATCACCCTTCTTTCCTAAACTCCTGAGAGAGAGGGGTTTCTGTACCATACTATCTTCTAGGGAAAGGAAGGTATCTATCTGATCCATGATCATCTCTGTAAGAACTAACTTGTCTCATCTGATTCTTGTTGCTACACCTGCCAACTTTGTTCATGTTTACCATCCCACTGTAACCTCTCTGGTCGTCTGTCCCCTGTACTCCGCATCCTCCTCACCCAAACATTTAAGCCCATTTGGGTCTACCAGCCCTCTTAGCCCTTTCATTTCCTTTATAGGAAGCCCAGAACTTTCCATGGCATTTTCTGGCACCATATTAAGGAAAAGAAACTCCGGGAGGCTTCAAGATCATTAGTCTTGAATCAACCATTGTTGATGTTCCCACCTCTGGCAATGAACGCTGGGAGCAGGGTATCTGTTTCCTATGCATTAGGTTTCCCACAAATTTTACTGGGTTTTTGTTTCCCCAGCTCTCTGTATTATTCTGCCTTGGATTATTTACATCACTATAAATATTTGCGGCTCAGAAAGAATGTAATGTTCTTTCTAAAGTTATCTAGCTAACTTGCTCTTAATATTCAAACTAACTGCCCATCTATTTTCAGATTTAACTTTTGAAAATTCTCAATCATTGATGCATTAATTTAAGAGCACTCACAATTATAAATATTGCAACATTGAGTCGTGCGATTATAAATATACACGGCAGAATTTTAACCTATAAAGCACATGAACTGATTTTTCCTCCGAGTTCTGTCTAGAATGTTTGTCTATATTTGAAAGTGAATATTCAGATGTTAATAATAAATCCAAACAAGGTGCCTTCTTCGCACTCTGGAGGTTGTATGCAAGTTAGAGGTGACGGGAACACCCACAGTCACATGATTACTGATCATTCACAAGTTCAGGGTTGCCTGATATGGCATTTGGTGTCCTGGCCTCCAACAAAGCTGGAGCCAAATTGGAGTTTATACATAGTTTCTGTCACTGCTTTTTCTAGTGAGAAGAAAACAAAAAACAAAAAGCAGAACAAGAACAACAAAGTATATAGACAGATATTTTTCCCAAACCTTTTCTTTTTAATACCAGACCCTGAACTCCTGACACTCCACACACCTTTTCATTGCATAGTCAGCTCTTGCAGTTGCTCTTAGAATCGCTACCAGAAATTTAAAGAGCATTTTTGTTGTTCCTGTTGTTGGTTTGTTTACTTGTTTTGGAGCTTCAAAGTTGAACATTGACACTGACCCTATCTTTTCACAGCCAGCCCTGCCTGGCCCCTTGCTCAGGCTTCCAAGAAGCCCACAGCAGGCTTCTTCCACATTCAATGAGAACAGAGCTCTCAAGTGTGGAATTACTTACCTGGGGAGATGTAAAGTCCTGTTCCTTCCTTAGACAATGGAGTCGGGGATGCTAAGAAAAATTACCTGTCAATTTGTGTGGACTTCTTAGATCTCTACCTCCACCCCTTTCTTTCCTTTCTTTCATTTACAGAAAGCCCTGAGGACTCAGAGTAGGGTTGACGGAGTGCTCTTGTGAAGATGTTCCTGCCATTGTGCCCATTTGGGATGGAGAGGAAGGGGCTGGTGGTTGATGGGGGAGGTTGTCATGTGGAGGTTGTTCAGCTGGGCCTGTGAAGGTGAAGCCACCACTCTGTGAGTGTGAGAGTGGAGATGGCCCATCATATCAGCAAGATCATTCAAAGTGCCAGGCACCTGGAGATGAGGCCCAACTCTCTGAAATGGACATCTTCGTCTCTTGACCTTGGGCATGCTGGTGTCAGGATGACTAGGGAAGAAGTCTTGTAAGAGAGTCTACCTTTTGGAATCGGAATATAGATATCTACAGATGGCCAGAGGAATGGCCCAGGGACCCTGCATTTATGCATTTCATGTGATGGCTCTGCTTACTTTCCTGTAGTTGTTCCTCTAAACTTAGTGATGTCATGAAAGGTCTAGCCTGTTCTAGACCTGAGAACATGGGGACTGTGTCCACCAGGGCCAGATTGTTAAAAGAGGAGCATTAGGGTGACACGGGGGTAGCAATGGGAACAGAAACTGAGGGGAGAGGATGAAACTTCAGGCCACAGTGGAGGGCGCACCTGGTCCTATAGCCGAGAGGACTTTCTTCCAGAGTTTTACTTCGGAGAGTACGGCACTTGTTTTAGGGTAGGGAGTGGTGGCCCTTCGTAGCTTTCCATCTCTGTTACACCAGAGGATTTTTCCTTCCAGGTTTGTTCTCTGGGGACATAGACTCCCAGGTCCCTGTTCCTCATTTTGCCATGGGGGACCCTTGGTCCTGGGTCCTCTCCTGGATTTCTCTGCTGCTTGTTTGCTCTCCCAGAGATGCACTGGACAGTTTGGCCTTGCATGGCTGAGGGAGTCCACCTTACTGGAGGGTAGCCAGGACCCTAGTTCCAGGACCACTTGTCCAGGCACTTCTTCACAGAGAGTCCCAAGCCCTCCAGCCTTTGAAGGTTACACTTTTCTTTAAAATGCAAATAGACTATTTCCAATCTATCTCCTTTTATTTGGGGAAGTCTAGTATGCCCTCCCTAATATGCCCAACGAATTTTCCAGGAAGGGGTGTGTTCTCCTGGTCTCCTTTGCCTTTGCATCACTGCTCCCAACTTAATTCTTAATCTCCAACTAACTGCTTGGCTTGCTGCCCTTCTGTTCCACTTTGTCTCACGTGTGGATGGTGCACTGCCTTCTGCAGTGTCCAAGCATCACTTCAACAAGGTGATGCTGCATACATAATCAGACTTCTACTGAAGGCTTGGAGACAACAACGCAGCACCACAGAGCGGGAACCAACTTAAAGTAGCATGTTAGACATCTTTGTTCTTCAGGTGCCTTGGTCATCCCTGCTTAGGAATTTCTCATCAGCTACGTTCCCTCTTAGACTCTAGCCTTCTGCCACTCACCCTCTCTTCCTACCCAAGCCTTTCTCCTGTATTCTCTCTCTCCAGACTTATTCCTCCCACCCATTATTTACCTACCATACAACAACACCTACATTCCTAATGCTTTACTAGGCAGGGCAATTGAGTAGCCTTGTTGCAACTCTTCTATGCAGACTAGTTGAGACCCTTCCTCTCATAACCAAAAGGCCCATTAATCAGCTTTCAAGGAAAAAGCACCAGCTCCTCTGAGATGAATTCTGCCTGCCTGGTTATCTATGGTATAAAACAACAACCATTTCATAATGCTCACAGGTTCTGTGGGTCAGGTGAGGGCATGGCAAGGATGACTTGTCTCTCCTCCATGATGTCTGGGGCCTCAGCTGGGAAGACTCAAGCAGGGGATGACTTGAAGGGCTAGAGGATGTAATCTTCTGAAGGCTTCTTCCCTCATGTGTCTGGTGCCTAGTTGTGGTGACTTGAAGGCTGGCTCAGCTGAGACTGTCAACAGAAGCATCTACATGTGACTTTTGCTTATAGCTTAGGCTTCCAGACAACATGGCAGCCACATGGAAGTCAAACTTCTTACATGGTGGCTCAGGTCTCCAATGAACAAGGGAACACTGAAAGGCCTTTCATTACATAACCTCAGAAGTCACATAAGCATCCAGAATCAAGGCAAGGTAACACAGATTTTACTTCTCAATGAGAGGAATGTCAAAGATTTTGTGACCATGCTTTTAAGGCTGCTGCACGGGTCCCTCCCACAGAATGCTGACACACAGCTCCTGGCGTTGGTAAGGGTCAATGGCCCTTTCTCTGGGGCTTTGTTAGCCTCTTCCATCTGCCTAGCCCAGGGTTCCTGCAGGATGTCTGGGATGTAGCTTCCCTACAACTTTCAGCCCTGGTTCAGGACACCTGCCTTTGGGCTTCTTATTTGTACTTCCTACTTGGGTGTCAGGATTGGGAGATGGAGGTCTGGGAGTCCAGTACACCTGCTATTGGCTCTTACAGCCATAGAACTCTTGTCTTTTGTCAACAACCTGGTCCCCTGAGGGGTAGAATCTGTGTTTATTATTACTACCTCCAGGGGCTTCCCCAAGGCAGGCTACAGGGACCTGGTAGTCAGTGCCCAGTGTCAGTCTCAGGAGGTCTCTGTGGCTGCTGACTCTGAGTTCACATGGGTTGGAGTGGCTGATGCCGCTGGAGCGGGTCCTCTCTTATTGTGGGAGTCCCTTCTGAGGTCCTCTTGCCCTTCCATCAGTCCTTTGGAGAAAAGACATCTTTGGAGGCTTGTCTTTTAACATATGGGTCAGAAGCAGTGGCTTCTGGTTCTGCAGCATTTGTGGGAGGCCCCACAAACTCCTCACGTTCTCCACATAGGGAAGTTCAGCCATCACCCCTACCCAGACAGTGAAATAAGCCTTCACAGAGTTACAACAAGTTGATTTTGGAGTCTCAATCCACCACTCCTGAGGTTATGGGTGTGCCAAGAGTCTTACCATCAAGATGTGGCTCAGAAGCAGTAGTTCTGTTTGGGGGGCAGACCATGAAGGTCAGTCTGTAAACCCCAAAGTGGGTAACAGTGGCTGCTTGCTGCATACAGCGTTCTGCTGAGCACCTGGCCCTTGGCAAATCTGGTTAATGATGCTTTGGGGCAGGTCTGAGTGCGTGGCAAATTTCAGAGCTATAGGGACCAGCAAGTTATGTAAGTGAGAGAAGCTGGCTGGCTGGCTGGGGCCTGACGCTGATGGGAGAACACACACTCCCCGTAAGGGCAGCAGCCACTTCTCTGCTCTGTACCTGCCGTGCTGAAGGCAGACCTAGAGTTGCCAGATTTTCTTAGTTTTCAACACAGAACAAACTCCCAGTCTATTAAATCTCCCAATTTTTGTGCTGTTAATGAAAAAAACCTGCTCAGGACACATTTGTGAGCGGGACGCAACAGAGGCTGTGACAGCTGCAAGCCCTGTGACCCACAGGGTTAACAGGTAAGGCTAGTTCCATGGGAGTTGACTCTGATCCTTGGATTAGTGGAGCTCAGGCCCTACCGCCCTGCCCTCCACCTCCGGGAACCTTGGAACCTCACCCGGGCCTTGCTCTCAGCGCATTAGCGCAGCCACCGCACAACAGCGGCACTGGAAGGCCCTTCTTAGGCTTCCCCGACCTCGGCAATACGATTATACCTGTAAATCCCCGCAGGCAGCAGCCCAGGGTGGGGGAAGGGAAGGGAAAGAGGGGCGGGACAGACCGACCGCCAGGCCGGCTCACTTACCCCAGACCGCCCCACCCAGCGGGCCCCTCTCCCACAGACCTTCCTCCCTGGGCCACCCTCAGCCAGGCGTAAACGAAGTTAAGCCAACACAGCTGGATTTTTTTTTTTCCCCCAAAGGATTTTTGGTAGTAATGAAGGGAAAGCACAAAGGAAAACAAACAGAAAGAGATGGCCTGGAAGTGGGAGTGTTTACAGAGCTCGGTCCTCGGAACCCAAGGGGGCCACAATATGCCAGGGGAATCTGGCGGGGGAAGAGGGAAGGAGAGGTGGATTTTCACTCGGGTAAGGAGGCGGCTGACTCTCGACAGTTTTAGGAAGGGGGCACTCCAGTGGTTAAAGGATTTCCCTGCTGGGGGGATGTGGGCGGGGAGACGGCGGGAATCTTTGAAATTCTAGGATGGGTATTCCCATTCCTGAGAAGGGGGGCACTTGGCCGTGGGGGTGAATGGGAAAGGAAGGGGCATCTCCGTCCAGGGTGTCTGTGTTATCGGGCGTTTATCCCGGACTCCTACGCCAGCAGGAGACAGGAAAGCTTCTAAACAGTCCCAGTCCCGGGAAGGTTTGAAAACAGCGCGGCCCTAGTGAAGCCGGAAAAGATGGAACGGTTGCTATGGCGACGTGGGGCACACATCGGAAATAAATAAATAAGCAGTCCAGGCTGCAGCAGCCGCGCCCCCGCGGGACTCGAGCGCGGGGGAGGGGGCCCCCGAGGGCCCGGGTCCCCGCGGCCCGCGCGTCCCCGCCATTGGCAGAGCCGGAGGGGGTGGGGGTCACCCCCCCGGGGGTGGGGGCGAATGGTACAGTCCTCCGCCCGCGCCCTGGCCCGGCCCGCGGCTAGCAAGCGAGCTCAGAGCCCCGCGCGGCTGCCGCGGCTGCCAGCGAACCCCGAAGCAGAGTCGTGAGGCGGAGATGGAGGGAGTCAGCAGTCACCGGACCCTGTCTTACAGCCGCTGGAGCTACGACAGGTAGGACGGGCGCCTGGAGGATGGGCTCCGCCAGGACCCCCGCGTGCCCCTGCGTGGGCGCCCTCCAACGCTCGCACTTTTGCTGGAGAGCGGGCGCTCACGCCCAGACCCCCCCCAGGGTGTACTCGGACCCTCGAGCGTCCGGGACATCGGTACCGAGAGCCTCGGATGTCCGAACCCGGAGCCGAGCGACAGTGTCCTCACACCCACGGGCAGAGCTGTCAGAGGAGGGCACCGGGGTACTGGGACCCGCGAGCTGGCTCTCACCTCCCACCCTCCTCCATTCCCACCCCGGCTATCCTGCGGGTGTCGATCGGCTCTGGAACAGCGCAGAAGACCTTGGAGGGACTGCGGGGCGGGGTGGGACTAGGAGGGGCGCCCCTCAAGTCCAGGCCGCGCCCCCCCTTGGCACCATCGCCGCTGCCTGGGTCTGCGGCCCGCGGGGCCCTCGGCGGGGACAGGGCTAACCCAGGGCAGAGTGCCCTGGGTCGCTGTCCGGGACCTGCGAGTCGCTGCCTGCTGGGCGGAGCTGGATGGCAGCCGGAGGCCGGCTGTCGGGGCGCCCACCGGGTGCCCGTCTCCGTGCCATACCCCGCGGGGATGCAAAGCGGCTGCCGGCGCGTGGGCGGGTTGGAGCAGCGCTCCCCACGCACTAGTTCTGGAGGAAGGGATCATCCATCCTTACTGATGAAATGAGAAAAAGGACAACGGAATGAGTCGGTCAAAACACAGAGTAGATTTATTCTGAGATTTTTGTCCTTTCTACCTTTTTTCGGTGTGTTAAATAACACCCCTCTTTTTAAAATGAGGTCATGATGGTAGTAAATAGATTTTTGATGTTGTTGATGTTGTTGTTAAAGTCCGTAACCCCATGTCACTCTGCAGAATTCTGAAGTTAAATGTTCTGATCCATGACCCTAAATGGTGAGGGCTGGAAGAGAAACTTCATTAGCCAGGCTGCTCTCACCTCCCTGAAGTCTTGCTTCCTGCCGTCCTCCTCTTCCCTCTGCTTAAAACCTTCCTGCATCTCTGGCCGCCCTTGGTTTTAGAGATTCAGAGAAACAGGTGTCCCTCCTGCCCCAGGCTAATTCCCCTGGGACCCTTCCTTACCCTTCCTCCCTGGGTCTCGCCTCCCGCTGACCCCATCTCTCTTCTCCATCTTCACCTTCCCGTCTTTACTGGCCGTCTCCCCTCAGCCTGTAAACCTTTTCGAATCTATCTCGTCTCCCTCTGCAAGATGGGTGCAACTGGGTCCTCTCTTTCTTCGCTTTCATTGCCTTCTTTAAGGAAGAATATCAGTTTGATTCTATTTCCTCATCAACCCTTCATTGCACAATCCTAGCAATCAGCCTGCAGGCTGCCTCACAATTCCAGTGAACTTGCTCTTTTGAAAAGCAGTGCTCTCTATGGAGAAGAACTCTAAAATGATTGGAATATTAACCTTAAAAGAACGAAGCCTGAGACTTCCCTGGTGGCACAATGGTTAAGAATCCACCTGCCAATGCAGGGGACACAGGTTTGAGCCCTTGTCAGGGAAGATCCCACATCCCACGGAGCAACTAAGCCTGGGCGTCACAACTACTGAGCCTGCGCTCTAGAGCCCACGAGCCACAACTACTGAGCCTACGTGCCGCAACTACTGAAGCCCGCGTGCCTAGAGCCCGTGCTCCACAACAAGAGAAGCCACCGCAATGAAAAGACCGTGCACCGCAGCGGAGAGTAGCCCCCGCTCACCACAACTAGAGAAAGCCCATGCGCAGCAACCAAGACCCAACGTAGACAAAAGTAAATAAATAAATAAATATTTTTAAAAAACAACGAAACCTTCGAGCCTGTGTTCAGATCCTAAATCACACATTTATTCACTTAATCAACAAACATGTATTGAGTGCAAACTATGTGCTGGGCCCTAGAGGTAAGGAGATAAAACTACATTAATTCCTTCCCCCACATGAGCTCACAGTCTAGATTCTAGTAGAAATACATGGTAGCATATACCAAAGGTCTAAAACATATATGGGAAGAAATTTTTAAATTGAGATAATTCTATATAGTAAGTAAACTTTTTTTCCCTGCTGCATAAACAAACAAAAGTAGCAAGACTCTGGAATTAGACAGCCTGGATTCAAATCCTGATTCCACCTAGCTAACCTTGAACAAATTACTTTTCCTCTCTAGACTTATTTCTTCGTCTGTAAAATGTGGAAGTATCATGAGTATTAGATGGGGTAATAAATATAAAAGGCGTAGCCTTCTGCCTGGGACATAGTAATAAGTGGTACCTATTTCTGTTTTATTAATAAATACTATAAATATCTTTTGGGAACCCTGGTTTTCCATAGAAACTCAGTTTGAAAATCACTGTTCTCCTTTTTAGACCCCTAAATATAGATATTTCGAGGGGTTTTGTCCTCAGAACTCTTTCCTTCTCACCCTGACAACCTTAATTTAACACTTCGGGAGCTGTGAGAAGAAAACAGTTTCCCTGGCCTTGGTCCAAACTAACTGAATCTGATTGTCCAGGAATGGCACCTTGTTTTTTTTTGTTGTTTGTTTTTTTTGTAGTACACGGGCCTCTCACTGTTGTGGCCTCTCCCGTTGCGGAGCACAGGCTCCGGATGCGCAGGCTCAGCGGCCATGGCTCACGGGCCCAGCCACTCCGTGGCATGTGGGATCTTCCTGGACCAGGGCACAAACCCGGGTCCCCTGCATCGGCAGGCGGACTCTCAACCACTGTGCCACCAGGGAAGCCCAGGAATGGCACCCTGGAATAAGTATTTGTGTAAAACTTCCCAGATGATTCTGATACAGCTGGAAACATTGATCTATACCACCCACCTCTGTTTTCTAGTTACTACTTAGTTTTCAAAACGTAAGTATTGAATTATTCAAAAAGTTACACAGTCTTCAAAAAAGCTGTTAAAAAGATTATACAGGCAACAAATGTATATAGTACACAGTTATTAAAAGTGAAACTCAGTGATTGGGCAGCCCCCCAACTCCAACCCCTAGGAGTAAACCACTGGTAACAGTTAACCCTCACTTTTCTACCCTGTTCTCTGGCTTCTGCCCCTACCACGTCTTTGAACCTGGGAGGCACTCTGCGTCACGTTCCCATTGAAGTTGACCTCTCTGCTGTGTGTAACCTATTCATTTAAGCTGTTTTTCCCCTTTGCTTCTTTTTTGTTTGTTTGTTTGTTTTGTTTTCTTTTGGTTTTTTTGACCATGCCGCTTGGCTTGAGGGATCTTAGTTCTCTGATCAGGGATTGAACCCACGCCCCCCAGCTGTGGAAGCACCAACCCCTAACCACTGGACTGAAAGGGAATTCCCTCCCCTCAGCTTCTGAGGACATTTAAGTATCACTTATCTATTTCTGTGTAACAAATCACTCCTAAACTTAATGGCTTAAAATAATAACTGAGTTAGCTCAAGATTTTGTGGATCCACAATTTGGGCTGGGCTCAGCTGGGTAGATTTTGTGGTCTGGGCCAAACTCAGCTTTTCTTGGCTACACTGGCTCACATTCCTGGTGCCTCAGCTGTGAAGGCTAGCCCATCTGGGGCCTCTCTCCGCAGGCCCTCTCATCTTCCAGCAGGATAGCTCAGGTTTGCTCACATGCTGGTAGAAGGGCTCCCAGTGAGAGAGCAGAAGCTGTAAGGCCTCTTGAAGCCTAGGTTTAGAACTTATACAACATCATTTTGCCACATTGTTATTGGCGAAAGTAAGTCAAAGGGTAGAGAAATAAGCCTCACCTCTTGAAGGGAGGAGCTGGCTGAGAATTCATGGCCATTTTTACAATCTATCACAATATACTGCCTACATTTTTTTAAGTCGCTGCCTCCTCTTGGTTCCTGCTGTCCAAAGGTGAGCACATGCCAAAGCTCTCTCCTCTTTTCCATTCTGTTCCATTCCATTCTATTTTCAGTTATCAACTCAATGCTTGCTTTATTTATTTATTTATGTATGTATGTATGTATGTATGTATGTATGTATGTATGTGGTTGCACCGGGTCTTAGTTGTGTCAGGTGGGCTCCTTAGTTGCAGCACATGGGCTTCGTTGTTCTACAGCGTGTGGGATCTTCCTGAACCAGGGATCGAACCCATGTTCCCTGCATTGGCAGGCAATCTTTATCTACTGCGCCACCAGGGAAGTCCAGCTCAATGCTTTTAACATAGAAATCCATATCTTCAACCCCAGTCTTTTTGTTGAGCCTTAGCCCTACATCTCTACATGCCTGTAGACCTCTCCATCTATGGGTCGGCCAAAAAGTTTGTTTGGGTTTTTCCATAGCATCTTACAGAAAAGCCTGTATTAACTTTTTGGCCAACCCAATAGGTAGTCCACAAACACATCTAACTCAACATGTTCAAAATCAAACCCTTCATTGATAAGTCTATATTCTCTATTTAGCATCCTTATAGTCAAATGAATGCTTCAAGACTTTGACATTGACCTTGAACTTTCCAAGTCTAGTTATTTCATCTGTCTATTCTTATCTATACCACTGATTATTATGAAGATAAAATGAAACAATGTATCCAAAATGACTGACACAAAGTGTCATTAAGTCCAGGTGTTCTCAACAGCTTGGCACTTGGCTAACCATCTTGTCTCTACTCAAGCCCCAGTCATTATCCCTGAAAGTTTCAGTGTCCATGTCAATGATTAGCTCTCCTTCTAATTTCCGGATCTTCCCATTCTAGAGACTTCTCTTCAGTTATTTCCAGGATAAATTCCTAGATGTTGATACCTGGAATTGCTTCACTTCTGATATCATTCACATGAACATCCCATTCTCTGGGATGACACTATAGGGTCATCCAGTGCCTTCATCTGTCCATTTTCTCCTGGCCTGCCAGCCTTTTCCTGGCCTCTCTTCCCTCCCCAGCCTGGACCACATGAGGGATTATTTAACTCACTCACTATCATCACTTTGTATTTCCTCACATATGCTCGCTGCCACCCCAGCCCTGCATTTATCAATGTTAGGCTCTCCACTCCCTTTTCTTATTGTAGCACCAGAACACTATATCACAAAAACTACACAGCTATGCAGGTCGTCCTTACTTTCATGGTCTTCGTCTGCAGCTGGGACGTCTCCATCATCTCTCATTCTTTTCATTTCTCCTGGGTTCCCTTCACTCCCATTCCCTACAGCAGCTTCTGCAAACCATCATACTCAAGACCCCTATTACTTGACCCTGACTCCACACCCCCATACTCTAAGTAAATGGTATTGCCTTTGAGAAAAATTGATCACATACAGCTTGATCTTCTGCAGCTTCCTGTCTCTGCATCAATTCTACTGCATGTCAGTCACTCCCTTGTGGGGACCTTTTCGTTGTTTCCAAATCTTTGCTATTAGAAACCATTCCACGATAAACATCCTTGTATGACATTTTTTTCTCATGTCTGATTATTTGATTAGAAGAGGGGTTGTTAGTTTCAGATTTGGGGATTGTTACCAGATTGTTTTCCAGAAGGAGTGAATTGATTTATACTCCCACTGTTAGTCACGTTAGCTCCACGGTTGTATGATTATCTGTTTGTGAGTTTGATCTCCCAGACTTTGAGACCACGTAGTACAATTGCTCAGAACTTGAATTTTGGCGTCAAAGTGACCTGACTTCAAAGCCCAGCTTCCTCAATTATTGGTTATGTGACTTTAGGCCAGTGACTTAACAACCTCCATCTACAATAAAAAGATAATAACAATTGTGCCTGCCTCTTGAGGGGGTCCATTCATTTAATATCTATTTATTGTGCACCTCCTAAATTCCAGACAACGTTTTAGGCATGGGAGACAGAGCAGTGAACTAAACAAAGTGCCTGGTCCCAAAGTTCCTACTGTCTAGTGTGGGGAGATAAACATAGACCAAAATATTATATATATATATATATGTACACATGCACACATATGCATGTGTACATACACACACACACACACATATATATACATCAGTGCTAAGTGAAATATGATCTGGTAAGGGTAAAGAAGAAAAATAAAGCAGAATAAGAAGGACAGAGTCTGACTACATGCAAGTTGGGGTGGTGGTGAATATGCTGTAGTATATAGTGTGATCAGGGAAACTCTTCCTGATAAGGTGCTATTTCAGCAGACACCTGAAAAAAGCCAAGGAGTGAATCATGTGGCTCACGGGGAAGAATGTTCCACAAGGAGGCCAGTGTTTCCTTGTGCCTCTTTATAATACTTCCTTTCTACTACCCCCGCTGTCCCACACTCCCCCCATCCTCAGGGAACCACTGGTCTGATTTCTTTGCATTTCCTAGAATTTTGTATAATGGGAATCATTCAGTATGTTCTCTTTTTTGGTCTGGCTTCTTTCACGCAGCATAGTTATTTTGATATTCTTCCATGTTTTTGCATGAATCTGTAGTTCATTTCTTTTTATTCCTGAGTAGTATTCCATTATAAGGAGATACCATGTTTTGTTAATCCATTTACTTGGGTGGTTTCCGCTTTTTGGCTATTACAGCTAAAACTTTGTGACTATTCATATACAAGTCTTTGTATGGACATGTGTTTTTATTTCTCTTTGGTAAATACCTAGGAGCAGACTGGCAAGATCATTTGGTAGGTGCACATTTAACTTTTTTTTTTTTTTTTTTTTTGCGGTACACAGGTCTCTCACTGCTGTGGCCTCTCCTGTTGGGGAGCACAGGCTCAGCGGCCATGGCTCACGGGCCCAGCCGCTCCGCGGCATGTGGGATCTTCCCAGACCGGGGCACGAACCCGTGTCCCCTGCATCGGCAGGCGGACGCTCAACCACTGCGCCACCAGGGAAGCCTGCACATTTAACTTTTTAAGAAACTGTGCAACTTTTCCAAAGTGGTTGTACATTTTACATTCCCATGAGCAGCATATGGGAGTCCCAATTTCTCCACATCCTTTCACAAACTTGGTAGGGTCAGTCTCTTTAATTCTAGCCATTCTAATAGGTATGTAGTGGTATCTCATTGTAATTTTAATTTGCATTTTTTAATGACTAATGATACTGAGCATCTTTCCACGTGTTTATTTGCCATCCATATATCTTCTTTGGTGAAGTGTCTGTTAAAATCTTTTTTCCCATTTTTAAAATTGGGTTGTTTCCTTATTATTGAATTTTGAGAGTTCTTTGCATATGCTGGATACATGTCCTTTCAGTGGTCCCCAACCTTTCTGGCACCAGGGACCAGTTTTGTGGAAGACAGTTTTTTCATAGGGTAGGGGCTGGGGGATGGTTCAGGCGATAATGCGAGCGATGGGAAGCGATGGGGAGCGGCAGATGAAGCTTTGCTCGCTCGCTCGCCACTCACCTCCTGCTGTGCAGCCCAGTTCCTAACAGGCTTCTGACCTGTACCAGTCCTCAGCCCAGGGGTTGGGGACCCCTGAGATAAGTGACTTGCAAATATTTTCTCCAAGTCTGTGGCTTTTTTTTTTTTCATTCTCTTATGTATTTTGAAGAGCAGAAGTTTTACTTCTGATGCAGTTCAATGTATCAGTTTCTTCATTTATGGATCGTACTTCTGGTGTCATAGCTAAGAAATCATTGCCTAACTCAAGATGACAGAGGTTTTCTCCTAGGAATTTTCTAACTTTAGGTTTACCATTTTAGGTCTGTGCTCCATCTTGAGTTAACTTTTGTATATGGTATGAAGTTCATTTTTTAAAATGAATATCCAATTGTTCCATCACTATTCGCTGAAAGGACTTTACTTTTTTTGCACCTTTATCACTTGTCCTTATATGTATTTCTATACTCTCTATTCTGTTCCATTGATCTTGTCTTGCTTGATGCCAATATCACAGTGTCTTCATTACTACAACTTTATAATAAGTCTTGAAACCAGGTAGTTTAGGACCTTCAACTTTGTTCTCTTTTCTTCTTCTTTTCCTTTTTCAAACCACAGCACTCATTTATTGCTCCACAGTTGTGAAGGTCCCTTTCCACTTATTACAGTGTTTGTGGTCCTGCCTGGGGCCCATCCCCAACCCAGAATCAAGCTACATGGTAAGTAAAATTAGGAGACTTCTTGGTGAGTGTGAAGTCAAAACAAGATGAAAGGGATGATTCGGAGAGGCCCTTTTACCCAAGCCCTGGAGATACCAGGATGTTCTTCTCTTTTCAAAGTTTTGGCTATTCTGGGTCCTTTTAAATGTCACATTAATTTTACAATGAGATTTTCAAGTTCTGCCAAAAAAAAAAAAAAAAAGAAATGAAACAATACACCTAATGGGATTTAGATTAGAATTATAGATCAATCTGGAGAGAGTTGACTCAGTAATATTGGGCCTTCTGACGACCTAGGAAAATGATATATCTTTCTGTTTATTTAGATCATCTTTAATTTCTCTCAGGCATATTTTGTAATTTTCAGAGCACAAGTCTTTAACCTCTTTTGGAAGATTTATCCCTAAGTATTGTATATTTTTCAATGAAATTGTAAGTGACATTTTAAAAAATTCAATTCCAAGTTTCATTGTTAGGGTTTAGCAATACAGTTTTTTTTTTTCTGTGTGGTCACAATTTTGTGTAACCATCACCACTGTGGATTTCTGAAACCGACACTTCTGAAACTTTTCATCACCCCAAACAAAAACTTTGTGCTCATTAACAAAAAACTCCTCATTACCTCTCCTCTCAGCATCTGGTAACCACTAATTTACTTTCTGTCTCTATGAATTTGCCTATTCTAGATATTGTATGTAAGTGGAATCATACAATATTTTTTTCTTTTGTCTCTTGTTTAGTTCACTTAGGATAATGTATTCAAGGTTCATCCATGTTGTGGCATGTATGAGAACTTCATTCCTTTTTTGACTGAACAATAGTCCATTGTATGCATATACCACGTTTGTTTACCCATTAATCTGTTGATGGATACTTGGGCTGTCTCCACATTTTGGCTACTGCGAAAATGCTGCTGTGAACATTGGTGTGCAAGTTCTTGTTTCAGTCCCTGTTTTCAGATCTTTTGGACATATACCTAGGAATGGAATTGCCCAGTCATATGATAATTCTATGTTTAGCTTTCTTTTTTCTATAAATTTATTTATTTCATTTATTTATTTTTGGCTGCATTGGGTCTTCGTTGCTGGGTGTGGGCTTTCTCTAGATGTGGCGAGCGGGGGCTACTCTTCATTGCAATGCACAGGCTTCTCATTGCGGTGGCTTCTCTTGTTGCGTTGCACGGGCTCTAGACACGCGGGCTTCAGTAGTTGTGGCGGGCGAGCTCAGTAGTTGTGGCGCATGGGCTTAGTTGCTCCGTGGCATGTGGGATCTTCCTGGACCAGGGCTCGAACCCATGTCCCAGGCATTGGAAGGCAGATTCTTAACCACTGTGCCACCAGGGAAGCCCTATGTTTAGCTTTTTGAAGAACCACCAAACTGCTTTTCACAGTGACTGCACCATTTTACATTCCCACCAGCAGTATATGAGGATTCCCATTCTTCCAGATCCTCGCCAACACTGGTTATTTTCTGTTTTAAAAAATATTATTATTATAGCCATCCTAGGATGAGTGAAATGGTTTCTTGTTGTGGTTTTGATGTGCATTTTCCTAATGACTAATGACGTTGAGCATCTTTTTATGTGCCTAGTGGCCATCTGTATATCTTCTTTGGAGAAATATCTATTCAAGCCATTGCCCATCTTTTTTGCTTGTTTTTCTAATACCTTTTATTGAAGTATAACCTGCATAGGAAAAAAATGCACAAGTCATAAGTGAAGAGTTTGGTGAATTTTCACAAAGTGAATATACACTCTTATAATCAGAAACCCTCCTTGCCACCGCCCCTGACCCAAGGGTGACCACCATCCTGACTTCCACTGAGCTGACTTCTAATAGCAAAGATTAGTTTTGCTGATTTTTGCCTTAAGGGTACCAGCTATACTCTTTTGTGTCTTCCTTCTGTAGTTCAACAGCAGATTCGTCTGAGTTTTTGCATCAAGTTGCAGTTTGTTCATTCTCGTGGCTATGCAGTATTCTACCGTATGAACTTACAACAATTCTTCCAAAGCACTGTGACTGACACTTGAAATGTTTCCAGGTTTTGGCTGTTGTTAATAGTGGACATTTTAATGCATGTCTTTTGGTTGATTTTATTTGGTTGTTTGATTTTCTCAGCTTGAGATATAATTGATGCCTAGGAATTATTTATATTTAAGGTATACAACTTGATGTTTTGATATACATATTTATTGTGAAATGATGACCACAGTCAAGCTAATTAACAAATCTGTCACCTCACATAGTTACCATTTTCTTTCTTTCTTTCTCTTTCTTTCTTTCTTTCTTTCTTTCTTTCTTTCTTTTCTTTCTTTCTTTCTTTCTTTTCTTTCTTTCTTTCTCTCTCTCTTTCTGAGAACACTTAAGATGTATCCTCTTAGTAAATTCAAGAATACAATACAGTGTTGATAACTGTAGTCCCCATGCTGTATATTAGAGCATCAGCATTTGTTCTTGCATAACTGAAACTTTGTACTCTTTGACCAACATCCCCCCATTTTCCCCCATCCCTCCAGCCCCTGGCAACCACCATTCTACTCTCTGCTGCTATGAGTTTGACTATTCTATTTTATTTTTTTGGCTGCATTGTGCTGGCATGCGGGATCTTAGTTCCCCAACCAGGGATCAAACCTGTGCCCCCTGCAGTGGATGTATGGGGTTCTAACCACTGGTCCACCAGGGAATTCTGACTTTGACCATTTTAGATTCCACATATAAGTCATACCATACAGTATTTATCTTTCTGTGTCTGGCTTATTTCATTTAACATAATGTGCTCCAGGTTCATCCATGTTGTCCCAAATGGCAGAATTTTATTCTTTTTTAAGGCTGAATACTCTTCCATTATATTTATATGTGTGTGTGTATATATATATATACACATATACATATATATATATATATATATACACACATATATACATATATATAATCTATTTTCTTTATCCATTTATCAGCCAACAGACATTTAGGTTGTTTCCATATGGTGGCTATTGTGAATAATGCTGCAGTGAACATGGGAGTGGAGATATCCCTTCAAGAGCCAGATTTCATTTTTTTCTGGGTATACCCCGAAGTGGAATTGCTAGATCATATGATAGTTCTATTTTTAATTTTTTGAGGAACCTCCATACTGTTTTCCTCAATGGCTGTACCAATTTATAGTCCCTTCAACAGTGTACAGAGGTTCATTTTTTTGATAATGTCCTTTGAAGCACATCAGTTTTTAATTTGGACAAAGTTGAATTTATCTTTGTTTTTGTTTATGTTTTAGGTGTCATATTTATAATCCATTGCCAAATCCAAGGTCATGAAGATTTACCACTGATTCCTTCTAAGTGTTTTGTGGGTTTAGAACTTATATTTAGGTCATTGATTTATTTTGAGTTACTTTTTGTATATGGTGTGAGGTGGGGGTACAACTTCAATCTATTGAGTGTGGAAACTAAGTTGTCCCAGCACCATTTGTTAAAGAGACTATTCTTTCCCCATTGAATGAACTTAGTGCTCTTGTGAAAAATCAGTTGACCATATCTCAATTTTAAAAATTAAATAAAAAATCAATTGCCCATAGATATATGGATTTATTTCTGGACTTTCAATTCTATTCCATTGGTCTATATGTCTGTCCTTATGACAGTACCTCACTGTTTTGATTACTGCAGCTTTGTAATAAGTTTTGAATAGGAGAGAAGGGCAAGGAAGCAAGATGTAACCTGTACTAAACATGTCTAGGGAGGGCTGTGACTCCCAAGAGACTGGGTCACTGGGATGGCACAAAAGGGGCAGTAGAAAGAACTTGAGCTTTAGTATTAAACAGACCTGATTCAAATCACAGCTCTACCTCTTACTAGCTGTGTAAATGTAGCACAGTAAGGGAAAATCCTTATTGTTTTGGTTGATTATAGAAGTCATATCTGCCACTTGTAAAAATAACAGTTCAGAAATGTATCAAGTATCAAGTAATCTCCTTTAGTCTCAGTTTCCCCATCTGTAAAATGGGGTGATGATTTCCTTATAGCAAAAGGTCATTGTGAGAACTGGATGAGGTAATGCTTGTGTACCCTTTCGAGTGGGCTGTGGATTAACAGAAACAGACCACACACACACATCCACTATTAGGACTAGGTAAAGCAAATCTCCTAATTGGCCTGGATCTTATTGGTGACAAGGGACTACACTGGCCAGGGGTCTGTACAACATATTTGGATCCTTGGTTCCCACACAGGGCACAAAGCTTCTGGTGATAATCTCTGCCCAGGTAGGTTTCTGTCAAGTTGAGAAAGTAGCTAAGTTCTTACCGTAAAAGTAACCCTTTCGTATTTAAGGCTTACTTTACCATTCCAAGAGAGCGTGATACTAACAAAATATGTGCTTCTGTTTTCAAAAAGTAGGTCTCCTGTCACAAGAAAAAAAAAAAATTAGTCTATCCTGGTTCTTGAATCTAACTTGATGTCAGCAAAACCACAGACTTTTGGTGGGTTGGGGGGTGGGGCTGGGGTGGGAGGGGCAGCTAGAGTCATGTCTGGTTGTTCCTGAACATTGGATTTGTTCTTTCACAGTATTCAAATCATGCACAGTACGTGTGTGACCTTGGGAAAGCTACTGAACTGCTGTGAGCCTCCATTTCCTCATCTTTATAAAGGACATAATAATAGTACTTATCTCTCATAGGGTTGTTGTGAGGATGAAATGAATTAATATATGTAAAGCTTAATAAATGCTGAGTGCTTGGGATAGTGCCTGGTGCATAATAAGTGCTATTTAAGTGTTAGCTGTTGTCGTTATGAACTGGCACATAGCAGGGCTCCTCCACTAATATTAGGACTTTTCTGTCCAGTGGAATCTGAAAGTTGGGCCATTCCTAGGGACAGGGTCAGGTGTGGTGACCGAGGCAAGAGGAGCTCTGTGAGGAGAGTGGACAGGAAAGGGGAAGAGGTGGAGATGGGTCAGACCTGCATGGAGGGAGGCTGTCCGGGGGTTGCAGAGGCTAATGAAGATCCAGTGGGTACCATTTGGGACCAGTTGAGTGAGAGGGCACATTCTAGGACCTCTAGGCCAGTGATGAGAAGCAGAGTAAGATGGAGACTTGAGGGCTGGGAACCTTAGCCAGTGCCTGAGGCATGGGTGACAAGGTTCAGCTTCCCCGGGAAGGACTGGGCCTTTAGCCCCCGTGGAGAATTCACAAGTAGTTCAGGACACTGAAACAGACCCCTGTCTTAGGGCTTGGACCCATGCCACAGCTGTTGAGAGACCACTGCAGAGGGATCTGTAGGGATGAGCCAGCTGACTCCAGTCCCCACTACTGGTGGGTCAGAATCAGCAGAGAAGCTGGAAGGAACTGGGTGGGAGCAGGGCAGCCCAGGCCCTGGGGCAGTCAGGGCGATCACTGTGGCCTGTAAGTTCACAGGCAGCTTATTCTGAGCTAAGGAAGGGATGCTTTTGCTGTCTGTACACTGGGTTTCATGAAGCAGGAAGACATGTCTCACAGAGCACTGTGAAGGGGGTTGGAGTCCAAGATTTGATTCCGGCTGCCCCATTCCCATTCTGGCTCTGGGGGAGTCCCTTGGCTCTCTGGGCCTGTTTCCCCTGAAGTTGAAGGGGCTGGACTAGGTGACGAAGCACTCTTGTAGTTCTGTGTATGCATGACCTACGGCCTCAGTGTGTCCTGTGATTGGAAAGGCCGGGATGGAGAGAGGAGAATGGTGTGGGAGGGCTCGGGGGCCCTGGCCATGGCTGTGCCACCTTAGGTGTTGCTGGGCAGGGGAGGCTTCTTGGCCACCAGAGGCAGGTGACTGGAGGCCTGCTTTGTTCCAGAGCTTTGGGAGTATAGCTACTTTTCTTTTGATGGATTTGTGGCAGTATAAGGCCTAGACAGCTGGACTGGGTGGGGCAAAGGGGAGAGGTGGTCCAGGGGTCAGTGGAGGAATAGCTCTGGAGGAGGGTGGTGAGTGGGGGTGGTATGTCTCCCATGTAGCTGGGATGATGGAGGCTCGGGGTGATTAGGGGATGGGGAAAGGAACCAGTCATGGTTGTGAGGCAAGCACTTCTGTTTTTGTTTCTTTTTTAAATTGAGGTATAGTTGTTTTACAATGTTGTGTTAGTTTCTACTGTGCAGATAAGTGAAGTGGAGTTCCCTGTGCTCTACAGCAGGTTCTCATTAGTTATCTATGTTATACATATTAGTGTATGTATGTCAATCCCAATCTCCCAGTTCATCCCACCCCGGCTTTCCCCTCTTTGGTGTCCATACATTTGTTCTCTACATCTGTGTCTCTATTTCTGCCTTGCAAACCAGTTCATCTGTACCATTTTTCTAGATTCCACATATATGTGTTAATATACCATATTTGTTTTTCTCTTTCTGACTTACTCCACTCTGTATGACAGTCTCTAGGTCCATCCACGTCTCTAAAAATGACCCAATTTCGTTCCTTTTTATGGCTGAGTAATATTCCATTGTATATATGTACCACATCTTCTTTATCCATTCATCTGTCGATGGATATTTAGGTTGCTTCCATGTCCTGGCTATTGTAAATAGTGCTGCAGTGAACACTGGGGTGCATGTGTCTTTTTGAAATATGGTTTTCTCAGGGTATATGCCCAGTAATAGGATTGCTGGGTCATATGGTAGTTCTATTTTTAGTGTTTTGAGGAACCTCCATACTGTTCTCCATAGTGGCTGTATCAGTTTACATTCCCACCAACAGTGCAAGAGGATTCCCTTTTCTCCACACCCTCACCAGCATTTATTGTTTGTAGATTTTCTGATGATGCCTATTCTAACTGGTGTGAGGTGATACCTGATACCTCATTGTAGTTTTGATTTGCCTTTCTCTAATGATTAGTGATGTTGAGCATCCTTTCATGGAGGCAAGCACTTCCTGAGTCCCTTAGGACTTGTCCCCACTGAGGTGTGAAGTCATCAGTCACTGCGATTTCCCAGGTAGGGTCACTGGATGCATTCAAGCAAAAGCAGAAAGACCCTGGGACAGGGACATCTTATCTGTGACCAAAGGAGAACGGAAGAACCAGCTATGCCCACAGTCTGGAGAACGATTGCCAAGTAGGGGCTCATGGGCACCTGTTGATATTTAATCCCTTCATCCTGGAAAATCCTGCGGCTTGTCTATAGATAAATGCCAGCTGAGCCTGGGTCCCATCTGGGAGATTCCAGCCCAGCATGTGCTTGGGAGAGATGCCCACCTGTGCTCTCCATCCTAAGCCAGGTGTGTGTTCCCAGTCAGGCCCCCTGTGAGGTCTTGGGCAGATGATCTAGTCTTCTAATCTGAAGATGGACAAAGAAAACCCAGCATGTGTGTGTATGTGTGTGTGTCCGGGTGGGGTGGGGGGAGTCAGCAGGCTTTAGGGGACAGCCTGTCCATGGTGTTGCCATGGAGGCATATTTCCAGAGGTGGACGATGCTAGAGCACCATGCCAGCCCGAATGGAAGCCAGGGTCGGAATGAGGGGCAGAGTTCAGGTCAGGGAACCTTGGAAGTCAGGGAGGGCCTACAACAGGGTAATGGGGACCTAGGATTATCTTCTAACAAGGGCACATTCCTCAGCAAAGACTTCATCCCAACCTGGCTCTGCCTCTCTGTGCTCTCTCCAGCACTGTAGACCAACTAAACCAGGAATGCACAGGGCACAGAGAGGGCACTGCCCTCATGTTGGCCTTTCCCTCCAGTCTGGTTTACCCTGGGTGGGACATTCTGGGTGGGATTCCCTCCTCTCCAACACCAAGTGGCAGAGAACAGATGCAGTGATGGGTTGGGCTCCTCTGGGAGAAGGCTTCTGTGAGTGTGTGCACCAGTAAGAGTATATCTGGTGGGTGTGCCTGTCGTGCCAGGGAGTGTGTGCACCACTATGTGTATTGATGAGTTTGTGCATCTTTGCAGGGAGGGGTGTGTGCAGCCACCAGGAGTGGCTCTATGTGGATGTGCATTTGAGTGGAAGCGGTGTGCTGGCCAGAATTGACTCTGTGTGGGGTGGTGGGGGGGACTGGCCAGCTCCCTCCCTGCCTTCCCCTCTCCCTCCCACCATCTTTTGTCCCTGCCCCTGGTGGGAAGGTTTGGGAAATAGAGGGAGGATGGGTCCACTGCTCTTTCCCACGGCCCAAGACTAGGCGTGGTTGGGCCAGGAGCCTGCTCTGACAGCCGCCTTGCCTGGGCACTTTCTGGGGGCTGGTGGGCTGTAGAAGCGCCCGGGACCCAGCAAGGCCCCGCGGCAGTGGAGGGGCTCCACTTAGATCGCGAGCCTGAAAGGTGCAGTTGTGACCTTGGGTGGTGAGAAGCGGGGAGGAACCTCTCCTGCCCACCTGGCCCTCCCAAAGGAGTTGGGAGTGGGGACCCTGCGTCCCCCATGCCACGAGGGGCTCTGGGGCAATGCGGGGCCGCATCAATGTTGGATGAGCCCGCACTGCCTCTGCACGGCCTCGATAGCATCTTTTTCGGTCTCACTTTTAGTGTAACTGGAGCACCTAGGCACCTGCCCGAGCCGGCGATTCGCGATCTTCTCACGACGGCGCCACCTGCGGGGGGACCGGGGCTGGGGTGGGGAGGCTGGCGCAGGCTCCGGTGCTGTGTCCCGGGACCGGGACCGGGTGGGGGCCCGCCCGGCCCGGCCTCTCGGGGCGGGGGTCGGTTCCAGTCTGGCCTCTCCTCGGCCCGTGGGGCCCGGTGCCGGGTTACACCTCCTCCCCGGCTCGGGCCACCTCGCCCTCCCTGGGGTGTCATCTGTCCGGCGGCGGTGTGTCCTTGGGCCAGTTCAGTCCCATCCCCCTGCCTGGCTTTGGGGGTTTCCTGCTCGGGAAGGGGCTGGAGGGGCATCAGCTAGACGGAGAGAGATCCCCTAGGGGAAGGAGGGGGAGTAGCCGCCACTACGGAGAGCCTCTCCCTGCAGGTGAGTGTCAGGGGCCCTGAGTGCTTGGGGGAAAGGGAGAGGAGGGCAGGACTGAGATCTGGGGGGGTCCTGACTGGCCAAGCGTCTCACCACCCTGACCTTTTCTACTCCAGCCCCTGCACCTTAACCCTTCTGACACCACCCCCAGCCTCACCCTGGGAGGCAGGGGCGAAGTGGACTGGTAGTCCACTGAGCATCTGGTACTTGCTGGCAGCCTTTGGGGTCAAGTTACTACTGGGTTGAGTCCTGGGCGGTGGAGAGTGGACAGCCCCTCTGGTGGGCAGCAAGTTTGGATTGGTTGTGCAAACCATGGCTGGCAGACTGGCAGCCTGTTTTGGTAAACAGTAAGATGGTACCCAGGCACGCCTGTTTGTTTACATAGTGGCTGTGGCTGCTTTCACACTACAACCTCAGAGTTGCACACAGCTCGGCTTGCAAGCCTAAAATATTTACTATCTGGCCCTTTAAGAAAAGGTTTACCCTCCTGATCTATCCCCCAGTACATGCTCCCCTTCACCCTCCACACCTCTCTTCCTCTCCCCCTACACCTGCATCTCCACACATCTGGCTCACCCCTGGCTGAGTGCCCTCCACACCTGGGGACCGCTCACCTCACGTCTCCTCACTACTACTTTCTCTGGCAAGAGGGGAAAATGACTGGGGGCAACAGGCATTCCAGAATCAACAGAATATCTGAGAGCTGAGGGTTGAGTGCCTGCAGCACCCTTGCCTGACCCCAAGCAGAAAGTGAGCCCCCTCCTAGGCCACAGGAGCAAGGTGAGTTAGCTGATGATGGGCACAGCTTCTCTGGGAGCCCCCCATCTATCACGGCAGCTGAGAGGATGAACAGGCCCGTTCTAGGTGTGGGCTTCCTGTCACCTCTTCCTGTGAGCCAGGCCAGCAGCAGGTGACAGAACTGAGGTCCCAGTGGAGCAGTGGGGAGACACTACTGAGTGAGCAGGTAATTATAGGGCACGAGTATGCCCTGGAGGGAGACTGGGAACTCCAGAGTTTCAGCCCCTTCCCTGCCTGCTACCCTATGGCAGACCCTGGGGCCCATTGTGCTCTCTTTTCTCTAAGCCTCAAGCCTTTGAGAACAAAACTAACCCCCTTTCCTTGGTTCCCCTTTGCACACCTGAGTTCAGGGGTCTGTTTTAGGGAAAGGACAGGAGCAGAGGGAAACACCAGGGCCTGAAGACAGAGCTGCATTCCTGCCGCGCTGCCACTAGGTGGCACCCTCGAGGTGTCGGCTCCCTCTGGGGAAGGCCCTGTGTGTTCTGCCGCTTGCCCCCTGTTCAAGGTCCAGTTCCAACCTGAAAGGCTGTGGTCACACACACTCTGAATCCCACTAGGCCTGACCAGCTCCGTCTGCCCCCTGAAGCAGCTCATCGACACCTCCAGACTGTAGTTCAGGGCATTTTACTTGGGTCATGGGGAGGGACCATCAGGGACAACCTGCAGTTGGGATGATCTGTCATCACCTGCCTTCTTATTCTTCTCTCCGGCAGGGCAACTTGAGGGCAGTTGTTTTATTCTCTGGGCCACGGGCCCTGGCACAGCGGAGGGGACGGAAGGTGTTTGGTGGTGTATGATGTGCAAACCGAAGGGAGACTTGCCATCACTCGTTATCACTGTGGTGTGTCTAGTGCTTCTTTAGTATCCAGCTACCCTGCTGAGAAGTTGGGGCAGGGGGAAGGACCCAGGCACGAGTGCACCCTGGGAGGCAAGCTGGTTCAGGATCAGGGGAGTCTGTCTCCCTCTGTCCTGTTCAGGCTGGTGCCAGCATTCTAGGTGTCCTCTAGATAGGATGAGGGGTGCTAAGGAGACACAGGCTAGGGCCGGAGAGCTGCTTGTTTCCAGGGAGAGCTTCCAGGCATACCTGGCTCTTGCCTGGCACTTGGAGCAAGAACACGCTCATCAGGGATGGAGACAGGCTGTGGTGGGCTCTAGCACCTATGATGGCCTTTGCCCCTCTCACTTGGCCCCAGCTTAGCCCATTCCAAGAGCCACCCAGTCTAAGAGGGAACAACTGTGTGGCCACCCAGGGGTCCCAGACAGAGGCCTAGAGAGCTGCATCAGTGTTGGGGAGGCCTGCCATCCACCAAGCAATTCCTTCTGACAGCTAGGGAAGATGTCTGCAGAGACCTCCACCCAGCCCAAGAGGGCAGACAGCGCCAGTGAGGTCTGAAGTCTGGATTCTGCTTAGAAGCAGTGGATGACGAGTGGGTGTTTCTTGGAAGAAGGGTGGATATTTCTGTTGATTCTGTCCCATTGAGTCAGTGGAGGCCAGGCCAGCTTGTGCTCTTGGGAAAGGGCCACTTGCAGAATCTTCTCCCTGAAGGGCTGACACCGACATGCAGGTGCCATTTCCCTGCCTAGAATAGTCTCCAGAGTGAGACTGGCATCACTCACCAGGGTAATTACTAGTTTGGGTTCAATTTCCATTCAAAACAGTAATCCCAGTCTGAGCTGGTGTCAGATCTGAAGGTTGATTATTAGTAACATTTATCAACAGCCTCTCAGCTTCAGGCAATTACAGCTAATCTGCCGTTCCTGCTTCCAGCCGTGCAAAACTGCCAGCCTCTTCCCTGCCTGCCCCCTCCGTTCCCCTCTCCTCTTCCCCTCCCCTCCTCTCCCCTTAGCAGCCAGCCTGAGGGAGGGCAAGAGATGGGAGCCACCTCCTGAGTCACCGTCCCCCGCGAATGTAGGAGGCCCATGTGCGTGCCAGGCACCTGTGATCCCCAGCAGCAATCTTCAGGCTGCAGATTCTTGTAAACGCTGAATCTGGTTCTATCACAACTGAGAGGAATCCCCGCAGTTTAGTGAACCCGTGTCTCTTGGTGACTTGTCACACAATGGCGTTTTCAACTGCATCAGGGTCCCTCCTGCCCTGACTCAGTCTGTCCTCCCCTCCAGGCCTGAGACTAGGGTGAAGCAAGTGAGGCCTTTACCTCAGGTACAAAATTTAAAGGACCGCCAGAAAGCTTAGTGAGCAGATAAATGATATTTTAATGCAATAACTTTTAAAAACCAAAAGGAATGCAAAAACATCCATAATGAAGAAAATCAAAATTTTAGTAAAGACAGGATTCAACCCTGGATAGCAAGACTTGGCTTCACTTGCCTCACTGTAATTCCAGCTTTCTAGGGCCCTGTCTTTGTTTACAATTTTGGTATTTTATCGAGGATATTTTTGCTTTCATTTTGACTTAAATATGATTTACCTTGGTCACAGTTGTTTTGGTACTTCCATAAATTTTGCGCCCCAGGTGAGTGCCTCCTTGAGCTCACCCCAGTCCTGGCTCTGCTCCCCCACTTCCTGTTGGTCCCTCCATCCCTGCTCCCTCAGTTCTCACTGTCCACTGCTTCAGGTGAGGGGAATTCAGCTTATCTCTGAGCTGGGGTCCCCACCATGGGCAGTCCTTCCCGGTGCCCATCCTCCACTCCATCCCTCTGGACCCTGCTTCAGCCTTCAGGCATCTTCTAGAGGGCCTGCAGGTTGCCTTGGTAACTGCTGTGGTAACTGGAGGACAGAACACGCTGGTCTTGCCCCACTCCTATAATCACATCCAGCCAGGACTGGATAAGTGCAGGCATGCCAGACAGCGTCCCTGATGCACCAGTCTCAAAAGAAGCTAAAACATTGCTGGACATGTGTGGAGATGGAGAGAATTACATTTACCTGAATCCTTCCGGGGCGGGGGTGGGTTGAGAATGGCATGTGGCTAAAGGAAGACTGTGATGACCTGTTTGTGACAGGGAAGCGTGGATGCTGACTAACCAGCCTTCTGCAGGGGGTAGATCTAATTCACTGAAGGGCTTTTGTTTCGCTGAGCAGGGCCTCTAAGCCGAGGGACACTTGTCCCCACCAGTCCTGCCCTCCAGCTGTGCTCAGCTTGTCTAAGGGTTAAACAAACGTTGCAGAAAGATCGATGTTGAAGGGGTGTCCAGGACACCAAATTATTTCTGGACTTGAGGCACTGTCATGTCCAGGCCTAGGTCACTCAGCCACTCCGTGTCCCACTGCTGTCCCAGTGGGAAATCTGAGGGTCTCAGGTGAAATGCGTGGGGAGCACTTCCACCATTGCTGTTCTGCTGCAGCATGTCCCTGCTGAGGCTCCACAGCCCTGCTGAGCTGCACGCTCTCCAATCACCCAGCCTGGCAGTAGGTCGCCCAGTGCCTGCTCTGCCACTTACTGGGCAAGTCACTCCCCCTCTGAGCCTCAGTTTCCTCCTCTGGGAAGTAATCAATAACACCTCCCTCCTTTGAGGGTTGTGGCTCACCATTAAAAGAGCTAATGTATGTAAAAGAGGTCAGAAATCCAGCCCCGAGGTTCTGTGACTCCTTTTGTCTGCCCTTCTCCAGTCCTCCCCCAGGGTGTCATGCAGCTGGGCGCCACCACCAGCCTCAAGGCGAGGACGGGCTTCCTTGGAGGAAGCTGACTTCATCTACAGTTGATGCATTTCTTCCTGGTCCACATTCCTATGGACCAGTATATAAACCTGAGAGCCTGGGCAGGAAGGGGACCGGGGATGGGGGTGGGGGAATGCTGTGCTTGAGAAGGTGCTGGCCTGAGCATCAGCTTTGAGATGCCCTTTGACTCTGGCTGCAAAGTTCCATTCTGCCTGAAGCAGGACAAAAGGCATCTGAAAGAAGTTCATGAGACGTGGAAGGATTTCCGGTTTCAGGTAGCCACACACGTAGACTCACCCACGTGGAAGCTGCCGCATGCAGCATGTCTGCTCGCTACACTTTGTGCTGTCTTCCCTGCACTGACTTTGGAGCTTTGAGGCATGTGTCAAAGTGGAGAGAACAGCAAACTGAGAGCTGGGGAACTTGGCTCTGACCCCTCCACCTTCTGAGCCATTGGTGACGCAAAGGGCAGGCCTGGGCTGAGATGCCCTCTCAGCTGGCAATCTGTGTTCCGTTCTCTAGAGGCTGCGACAGAATGGGCTCACCTTTGCACTCTCCTCCCCGGCCACTTACAGTCTCCTCACAAGTCCTTCTCTGTCTGTTTGGCAGACTTAGAGGCCAAGGGCTCCGGGGTGCCATGAGGGTGGGGTCAGCAATGTCTGGTTTTGTAACTAGGCATCATTTTCCGCTCAGAAATTTGAAACTGAATCCCAAAGATTCCAAATTATTATTCTAAGCTCTCACTGAAAATCTGAGTGTAATTTTTACAAGAGCATGGCCGAGGATGGGTAAGAAAGGGAACAAGCAGGGCTGGACAGAGGAAAGAGAGAGGCAGAAGGTGACGTGAGCAGGAGCCAGATTGAGACCTGGGAGTGGAGGGGCTGGCAGGACTCGGGCAGAGGAGAGCAGCTTAGACTCTGCCCTGAGGCAGCGGGGAGCTTCTGAAGGGTTTAAGCAGGGTCCGGAGGCATGATCAGATTTGCATTTAGAATGCTTACTCTGGTGCCCGTTGGAGGATGGATGGATTTGAGAGGGGCAAGTTGGAAGCAGACACCATCCTGATGCCGAACTCTGGGCAACAGACGAGGAGGCCCCACAGAGGATAGGGGTCCAGGGAAGCGGGAGGGGGGAGCTAAGGGATGCTTGGTAGATAACCTCAGAACGGCTTGATGGTTGTCTGCATTGGCTGAGGAAGGTGGACAGGGGAAAGAGGGAGCAATGATGGCACCTGGGGGGCTGTATGTGTCACTCACAGAGACAGGATATATAGAACAAGTGCTCAGAGTCACAGAAAGTCCCAAGCTGTGTACCTCAGTTTGAGGTTTTGCAGGACATCCAGGGGGATGTGTCCAGAGAGCAAGTAGATGGGAGGGGGTCTAGAGTTTAGGAGGGGAGTGAGCCCGTGATACAAGCATGGATGTTCTCTATGTAAAGGCTGTGAGAGTTGAAGCCCTGTGAGGGGATGAGATCACTTGGTACACTTGAGGTTGAGTGAGAGGACAAGAGGCTGAGGACACAGGCAAGGAACTCCTAGATTCCCCCATCAGTTCCTCAGAGGCACAGTGTGTGTGTCCCCCAGCACAGAGCCTGCCACTGGCCCCTAGCCCAGGGCTGGCCACAGAGAGGGCATCAGTGAATGTGTCTGGCTGTGATTCTTCCAGATGAGGCCTTTGTCCTCAGTGTACCTGCCTCTGCCAGGGTTGTCGTAGTAACCACAGATGCAGGGATACTCGGTCTCTGTGTTGCTGTGGAAACGAGCACTTGGGTGTCCCTGAGTGGCATGGCCACTGAGGACTTGGAGATTCATTCTGTCCTGAAGGGTTTGGGAGTGAGACTCTGACTGGCAGAGAGGGTTTCCACGTCCTAATGAATCAGTGATGGTGGTGGTTAGTCTGACTGTTGCCACGGAGATGGAGGAAGACACCCAGGTGGCTTGTGCTAGCTTCAGTACTGAGCTGGTGAGACAAGGCATTGCAACGGGCTCCAGGTCTTTGTGTGCAGCCTGAACAGGACCAGCCTCCAAATTCACCCCATCCTCTGTCTGCCATGGGGCCCAGGACCTCTTTGCTTTCTTTTTGGGTTTGCACCCTTTTGCCAAGACAGGGATTTTGTTCCCAGGAGGCACTCCCCGGCCCATGGGATCTCAGCATTCAAAGCAACACAGGAAACCTGGGCCCCTGAAACGGGGCCACCGAAGAGATCGGTAAGCACTCAATACCCCCGCCTTTAGCCCAGGGACCCCACCCTGTGCCCACTACATTCCCCCTCTGCAGTCCCAAGGCCCTCCCTTCCCCTACCACATGGGGTCCCACTGCTTATCCCTCCCAAAGCCTCAGGCTCTAGACAGGTGAACAGGGGACCTTTGCTCCCCTGCCTGCCCGGGATCCTGGGGAGCCCTCCACCACGGGAGGGAGGCCTCTGCCCCTGGCGGCTTCTGCCCTCTGCCTCTGCTGGTGGGCTCCTCCTGCAGCCTCCTCCCCACCCCTGTGCTCTGTTCCTCTGGCTTCAGCCATTACTGCCCTCATTCTGAGCTGCCTGCTTGCTGCCCTGCGCCCCACAGAGCCAGCATCTGCGGGAAGTCCCTCCGCCTGGTCCCACTTAACTCCCACTTGCAAGTGGCTGGGACCAAGGCCCTGGAGGAGGCCTTGAGCGGCACGGTCCGGCCAGGCAAGGGGCAGGAATGACGAGGTGAGGCACAAGGCCATGGAGTCACCCCTGCTTTTTGTCCTCAGGAGAACAACCAGGAGGAAGTACTGGAAGGAAGGAAGGGAGATCGCTCGGTGAGCTGACAGGGGAGGAGGGTGTGCTGCCCCGGGAAGGGCTGCCCACAGGAGCCTGTGTGGGGAGGGCGCGGGCAGGAGAGGGTGGCTCAGCAGCAGTGGACGCGGTTTGCGCTCAGCCGTGTGCATGGGAAGTGGGGTCTGCTGGAGTGTGTGACCTCTAAGTGAAGTCTTCCCTCACTGGGGCTGTTGTGGCTGGTGGCCTGGGTTTGTTCCTCCTGGACCCTTCTGTGGTCCTTTTGCCCAACTCCAGCCAGTCGATGCTGCTGAGAGCGCCCAGAGTTCAGGACTCTGCTGCCCAGCCTGTCCTGGGTCCCTCAGCCAGGCATTCCCAGGACCGCTAAGAGCATTCAGATTCCCCATACCCACATTCTCCCTGCCCTAGTCTGGCATCCCCAAGGCCTGCTTCTACAGTCAGGAGATGGGTCTTTTCTAGGACTCCTGACCGGAGCCTCGTTTGTGCTTTATTGATGGCAGGGTCCCTAGGATATATTTCTTGGCCCAGAGGATGGGCAGGAACAGCTGCCCTCTGAAGGAGAGGGCTTGCCTTATAGATGAGGCAAGATGTCGGACCCCCTTCCCAGGTGCAGTGTGGGCTGAGGGCTCCCAGTACCTGCGGAATCTGCCTGCCTTTTCAGGGACCAGGCAAAAGACATAGGGGGGCATCAGGGGCTCTGGTTTGCACCCTCATGGATGTTGGTCCTGGGTTTCTGCTGAGGTCTCTGATGAAGTGTCCTAAAAGGGGGGCTCTGTGGAGAACCATGGGTCTCAGGTGTGGCCCTGTCTTCTTTTCTACAGCCTCAAACCAGGTTGACTTTTTAGCCTAAAGAAAAGTTCATGAAGAGAAAGATGGGGAGCAGGGGTGGGGAGGTGGTATATCCCTTGAGGCTACTTCAGAGGCTCTTGGGAAGGAGGAGGAGGTGGAGGGGGGTAAGGATTGAACCCTAGGGGGCGGACTCTGCTGTATGACTCTAATGAGGCTTGAAGACTTCAGCTCATTTGTCCTCTGCAGCTGGTGCATTTTGAGTGATGTGAGCTGATGAGTCTCCTGCTGGCACCCGCCACCCATACGCTATCAAGGCCGAAAGAATCTCTAAGATCCATCTAACCCTTTGATTAGCAGGCAAAACTGAGGCGTCAGGGCAGGGTCACACTGCAAGTTCACAGCAGAGTCAGGACTAGAACCCAGGCCCCCTGCTCATGGCTCTCTCTATGCACTACAGGCCTGGGAGCCAGCCTCGCTGTGTGGGAGTCAAGGGGCCTACTGGGAGTGCACAGTCCTCTGGTTTTTGACCCTGCTTCCTGTGAATGGAGGCCCTGAGCATACTGTGGGCTATATACCCACAGCTGATGCCTGGCTGGCAGAGACACCTGGCTATACCAGCTTTCTGGGATGACTCTTTCCGGGATTTGGTGCCTCTCTACTTTACCCAACGTCCTCCACACCACTCTGGCTCCTCCATGTTGAAAGGCTCTGCCAGTATCCCTTTAAAACTGCATAATTCAAGATGGTACCAACAAGCATGACATTTTACTCATGGTAGCCAGTCCTGTATGGGCTCACAGGGCTGTGAGTAGAGGGACAAGGGAGTTGAGGGGCCAGGCAGACTCAGGGTTAAGGCTGAGTTCTAGGGACATATCTCTGTAAGCTGGGAATAGTCATAATTAATGGCAAAGTTACGTGGTCCAGCCATGGAAGGACATAACCAGAGTAAAAGAATTACAGTGTTTTTATCGTAGGTTCTACCAATCATACTGGCAGCTTCCATGTCCATAAGGACAGTTCCTCTGTACCCTGGCCTCTGAGATTTTTGTTGTCGTCAACTTATTGAATGTCACCTTTACTTCAGTCACCCATTACTGGGATCTTGTCATCGTTTGAAACTGTTCCACCTCTGAAGTCTTAATAATCTCTCTGTACCTCCTATGCATTCTGTTTCCCTCCGCTCCACTCTGTCTGTTCATAGAGACCTTCAGGCTCCTGCCTCCTAGTCTTTCTCCTTGCCCTGAATCAACCCTTGAGCCTATGCAGTCTGGACCCCATGACCTGTTACTTCAACTGTTCACCAGGCACCACCTGGCCCCTTAGTCTCCCTTGCCGCCCCTAGAACATGGTAACTGCCTGCCTTCTCTAGTCCTTACTTACAGGGATGGGGAGGAGGGTGGGGGATGGGAATCCCTTCACGAATTGACACTAGTCCAAATTCATGGTCCACAGCCTCAGCTGAGCCCCCGGTACGGCCCAGCAGTCCTGCTGCCTAGGCCCCCTCCAGTTCCGCTTCAGCTTTTTCAAACTGCTCACATAATCCCTCTACTTCTCTTTCTTTTTTTAAAAAATATTTATTTATTTATTTGTTGCTCCAGGTCTTAATTGCGGCAGGCGGGCTCCTTAGTTGTGGCATGCAAACTCTTAGTTGAGGCACGCATGTGGGATCTAGTTCCCTGGCCAGGGATCGGACCCAGTCCCCATGCATCAGGAGCGTGGAGTCTCAACCACTGTGCCTCCAGGGATGTCCCAATCCCTCCACTTTTCTATTCCACAGTTTCCGTACTCGTTCCCAGCAGTCTACCTAGGCTCTCTCTTTATAAAGTAAAGAAAATTTGCCAAGAGGAAATTTCTTTAACCTCTGCCCTGGGCTGCATCCATGCCCATCCATGCTTCTGGCCCACATCATGCTGAGAGATAGGTGTTCCTCTTCCAGCTAACCTCTACCAGAGATCTGGGGACCCTCCCCTCTGCCCCTCCACCCAAGATCCCCCCTCTGTTGCTCATTCCTTCTCCCCTCTTCATCTTCATCGGCTCCACTCTCCTGGCTCCTTCGTTTGTAAGCCAGTTAAGAAATAAAACAAAAATACCTTGACTTTACAACCTCCTCCCTCTCCTGCCCTTCTCAGCTAAGCCTGTTAAAATCAAAGCGACTGTTTTTTTTTTTAAATAAATTTATTTATTTATTTTTTGGCTGTGTTGGGTCTTCGTTGCTGTGCGCAGGCTTTCTCTAGTTGCAGTGAGCGGGGGCTGCTCTTCGTTGGGGTGTGCAAGCTTCTCATTGCTGTGGCTTCTCTTGTTGCGGAGCATGGGCTCTAGGCACGTGGGCTTCAGTAGTTGTGGCACATGGGCTCAGTAGTTGTGGCTCACAGGCTCTAGAGCGCAGGCTCAGT
>RJWK010000610.1:51273-97879 GCA_004363435.1 Platanista minor | reverse complement strand
TGTATAACTGAATCACTTTGCTGTACACCTGAAACTAACGCAACATTGTAAATCAACTAGACTTCAATTAAAAAAAAAGTTAAAACTAACCATAAAGTAAAATATATATATATATATATATATATATATATATATATATATATATATATATATTTCCCACCATAAATATAAGTGTTTTAAGGGATGAGGAATATAGGATGACAAAGGAAGCCAGTTGTATGAAAATAAAGTGTAAATTTTTTCCCCATCTAAATTTCCAGACCCTCTGAATTCTATCCATAGACTCCCATGAAATCCCAGGTTAAGAATCCCCAAGTGCAGACCAACACGATCAGCGATGTTATGAGGAAAAGAGTCTCTGTGGCCAAAACAGTTTGGAAATGCTGGCGTCCTCACACCTTCTCAAGTGGCACCTGATGCAGCTATAGCTCTCAGCGCACCTGACCACACATGGCACTTGGGGAGGGGATACATGTCCCAGAGAACCCTTTGGAAATACCATGTTAGATAAGCAGATTCTTGAGGGCGGTGCCCACGGTTTCCTGACCTTTGGGTCCCCAGCATCTGGCCCAGGTAGAGACTCAATAAACACCTGTATTTGTTAAACAAATAAAATTTCCATCTTTTTTTTTTACTTCTAAAAAAAAAAAAATCAATTTTACCTATTTACCATACAACTCAAACTTCCAAGTAATTTACTTAAAACACTTTGTTGCTTTAATACTAAGGATTTATATAACAATTTTAACATGAATCGGGATTGGTAACTTTATTATTTACACACACACACATCGTGGAAGAAATTAACCTGAAAAATTACACCTGACAGGGTCTAATTACATAAGCCACCATGAACGCAAAGCACCTCCTAATTTTATTTTACAATGCGTTTTAAACTCCTTCCCCCCCAGATACAATGGCTTAATGTTGTAACCTGAAATGTATGCCAATCCAAGGTTTAATTTTGCTTTTAAGATTAAGTAGCACATGTGTAATTTAAAAGTGATTTGAAACAGCAAACCATGTCATTGGGCTTACAATTAATGCGCTTTTGACAACTGCAAACAAATTGAATGCATAAATCTATTCACAACAATCTCTGTATTTAACAGACATGTCACTTTGCATGACTATACAGTTAATTTTCATTCTCCAGCGTGAAAGCTGATTTATGGGTGACCATGACCTCCAACACTGCTCTCAGCATTTTGTTCAGCTATAAAAGTTGGGCTGGACAAAAAAAACCCATGAAACCAAATGCTATGATTTTTTTTTTTCTTTTCTTTTTTTAAAACTTTTTTTGCCACACCACAGGGCATGTGGAATCTTAGCTCCCCGACCAGGGGAACCCGCGCCCTCTGCATTGGAAGCACGGAGTCTTAACCATTGGACTACAGGGGAAGTCCCATTATTTTTTTTTTCTGATGTGACATCAGTGAAGTCCTTATCTACATAACACTGTGCTTTCCAAAATGTTATTGCAAAGATAGATACACATTTCCAGTGTACACCTCCAAGTCTGTACTGAGGGTAGGATGTTTCCTACTCACTCAGCCTTGTAGGTGGATTCAGTATCAGACAAGCATGCTGTCTAACCCAGCACAGCAACCCTGTCACACACCCAGAACAAATGGTTCTAGGTGCGCAGAGAAAAACCAGTAAAGATGTAAAAAGGGAATGGATTGGCACTGGAAAACTTCCCAAAGAAGGCCAGATAGAATCAATACAAACGGATGGTAACCTGTGCATTTAAAAACAGAGAATTGCTGTATCTGCACTAAGTTTTCTACTATTTCCTTCCCGCTCAGAAATTCCAAGCTCTAAGGAAACAGGCTTGTCAATAACAAACACAATTTACTGAAAGGGGGAGCAGGCCAGGAAGCCAGCACACGATGACAACTGGATAAACAAAACAAGAGTAACTCAGAGGATGTTTCTCTGTTAAATGAATGGAATTTTAAAGTCTGTTCGGATATTGCATGAGAATGGTTGGAAAATGAGTGAAAAACAGCCAATATCCCAAATAAATCTTCCTTAACGTTTTGCTTTAACTATAAATCTGAAGGCTACCATTAATGCAATTTATGAATCTTGAGAAAAAAAGTAATTCAGGGTTATCGTATCTAGGAAATCAATATTCCCTCTGATAGTTTTTGCAGAGTGCATTAATTTTCCTGGCCAAAAACTGATGGTGCTTTTTGTATCTTATACTGAAATACAATATAAAATATGGAAAAATCCATTTAAATAATAATAGTAATATAATAATCATAATAAATAACACATTAAAATGCACCAGATAAATGGATATTACTATTCACTCTTAAAAGTAAAATTAAATCAGGAAAGTAATTCACTCTATGTCCCACCGCGGAATCAGAATCACCTGTATTCTGATATAAAGGACCAAAATAGCCCACTCACAAATGTTACTTATTGTATTTTCTTTAGTCACATACATATTTTATTCAAAGATGTGGCCATCTCAGAATCATGGTCTGGAATTGCAGAAAGAGGCTCAAAACAAGCTGCCTGGATTTCCAGGCCCATCCCCTCCAAGCTGTTCTGCTCATCACAACCCAGTATGCAGTTCTGGTGACAGGCCCTGCTTAGAAAGCGGACAGACCCAGGCTGGAAGCCCAGCTCTGCCACCTTCTAGGGAAATGGCCCTGAACAACTCATGTCACTTGTCCAAGCCTCAGTTTTGCTAACCATAAGGTGGGCTGACATCTTAAACATATTCAACTTAAGAAAACTCGGCCACACGAAGCAAATCCACTGTGTCCTCCTGTGCCTTCTCAGAGGGGGGCATCTTGTCCCAAGGAGTATGATTCCAGTAGCTAAAGGAATGTATTTTTTAATAACACGGCCTCTGAAAATAGAAGTATTTCCTTTAGTGTCAACCAATGACACCTACGGGTGCCAACGCTGGAAGAAAAGGTAGCTGAATTAGTCTTACTGACATAGTAACACACGTGCCACCTTCCTGCAGGTGTGTGACCTGCCCTGGGGCGGAGGCTACTCCGGTAAACCCGCCTGTTCCTGTGACTCCGTGAGGAAAGAGACAAGAGCTACGCACACGCCTGACACGTGGAGGCCCCTGAATGGCAGCTATTATTAGTCCCTCTGTCTCTCTCTGTCTGTCTCTGTCTCTCTGTCTCTTTCTCTGTCTCTGTCTCTCTCGTCTCCCTATTAGATCACGACAGCCGCTTCCCGACTGCTTCCCATTCCCCATCTGCTGGTTCTCCCTGCCCCTGTACCACCAGGATTACTCTGCACACACGGAACCTGTAACCAGTCCACGAGGAGCAGTGCCCTTGTCTCTGTCTTGCTCCCCACGTCCCTGCTGTCCAGGTTCCTGCACTCAGTTAACCAGGACACGTGAAAGCAGCTCTAGGAAATGGAACCCAATATTCCTGCTGTGATGTGAAAGCTTCCCACAGAAGAAAAAAAAAAACTAATATTAAAGGAGAATTTTCCAAATCTGACTTCCCAGACAGAACAACTATAAATGCTTGTTTCTTTACTGGTTCACGGATAAACATGCTCATATTAAAACAGCCTCATGGGTGAGAACAAAATAAAAACAAGCTCTTTAAAAATTTTAATAGCCTGTACTTCCTTCCAGAAGACAGTCAATTACAGTAGGGAAGGAGACAATGAAAAAAAAAAAAAAAAAACCTCAGTGTTTTTTTTTTCATGTAGCAGGAGACATTGCAAACAGTTATCTATAAAGCTGTAACATTTCCTCACTATGAGCAACGGAGGAAACCTACAAGTTGGATACTCTGCCTTGAGAAAACACAAGAAAAAAGAAAAAAAAGAAAAGAAAAGAAAACACAATGTATAGAGTCTTGACCTTAAAAAAAATGGTTAAGAAGTGATTATTTGCTCCCTAAAAGGATTAGCTGCTTTACAAAAGGATTATCTACAGACTTCTAGAAGGTATTAAGCTTAGCCAGTGTATATAAACCACGATTCAAATTAACATAACTTTTCAGGAATATATTAATATGTAATACTGGGTTTACTTGGAGACAAAAATAGCCCTTGAGTTCGGTACAAACCAGTCAGCATGAATGCCTGTGTTTGGGGGCTGCCCTTAGCCTCAACTCTCGTGCTGCTTCCTGGCCATCCCTCTTACGGGCACCGTCGGTGGTTCAGAGCGCTCCACCCAGTGCAGGATCCTACCTGTGGTCCCACCTCCATGCACCAGCAGCCAAACTCTGGCAGGCTCCAACAATCGATCCCACCCGGGACTGACTCTTGCAGGCGAGCTGTGTATCCAGGGATGCTCTGGAGCTGCTGGCAGAGGCCACAGCTGCGAGGGCCCAGTAGCAGCAATGTCCAGCAGACCCAGCAGCCATGGACCACAGGCCACATCCTCATCAAAACCTCCTGTAGCCCGGCCTGGACTGTGGTTCACACTGTGAGCCTCTTGGGTTCCTGCCCCTTTTCTGAAACTGGTTCTCCAGTCTTCCATTTGATTCTAAGGGCTATTCAGTAACCTCCTGTCCAGTTGCTTTTCTCAATTCTGTGGTGTACAGCTAAAAGCCACAACTAATACACCCAGGATAATAAACAAAGGAAGGCTCCTCACCAGCACCTACCCTGTGGAAAGGGCTGGTCGTCTTCTCTGCATAAGTAGGGCTAACCTGTGTGACCAGTAGAATATTGCAGAAGAGACCTTGTGACTGACTTCTGAGGCTAAGATGCTGCAACTTCTGCCTTGCTTCCTCTGGTACCACTCTCTCTGGGGGAAGCCAGCTGCCAGTCATAAGGATGCTCACGTGGTCCTATGGATATGTGTCCACATGGGGAGGCACTGAGGCCTCCTGCCCACAGGCAACATCAGCTTGGCAGCCATGGAAGTCGTACTAGCTTCAGACAGGTGAGCCGGGACAAAACTGCCAAAGGCTGCATTTGCTTAGTCCACAGAACAACCTCTTCGGCGCCTGGGAATGTGCATTTCAGAGTATCCCAGGGACTCCTCCAAATGCCTCTGCTTAACATAGAAATGGTACTGATGGCTGAGGTTTTCTCGCTTTGCTCATTCATTAAAGCAGCTACTTTCTAGCGAGCTCAGCTACAGTTGTCCTAGATAACTTCTAGATCTAAAAATTATATATTATCAATAGTTTTTAGGAAAGATGAAAGCACTAAGATACGGGGGTCCGTGCCAATGTTTCCATTTTATGTAACCAAATGGGACCCTACTGAACACATCACCCACGTTGTGCTGGTTAATCTTGCAGTTTTTATTGCTTGGGTCATTAAATACCCCCTGAACACAGGAAGGGACGTTGGGCAGAGAGGAACATACAGACCGTATGTTCCCTTTTCCTTGCTGATGAAGAAGCAGGCCGGTGACCCTATAACTCAACCCCATTTCCAGCTCAAACTCTTTCTCGATAAAAACACTTCAGAGTTTGTTCTCACGTGCTCCTCTGATTTGTTCAGACACTCAGTTTCTCAGAGGCATGGTCCACCTCACACCGTGGTTAATTGTATTTTTTATGCATTTTGACACAGCATTTAAACCTCCACCCAAATACTCCTTGTACTCGTCATGGATATTTTCCAGCTTAAGCCTCCTGCAGGGAAATATTTCCCTGCCAACCAGGCCAGACAGTGCAGCGATCACACGGATTTCATCAGGATCCGCACTGCTCTTTTAAGGGGCTGAGCTCCCACCGACCAGAAATCAGGCAGCGGGAGATGAGTGCAAGGGAGTGGGCACCCCACCTGAAGGTCAGCTCCAATCCTGGGTTCATCCAGATCCTGCCAGAGCTAACAAGAAGTAACATAGGTGTGGTTTGGAAATTGCATTAAAGAAAGACTGTGACTCCAATGCTACGGTATCTTGCTAGAATTTTTCCCAAAGTAGAAACTCTCCGTGGAGCCCTTAAAACGAATCCAAAATGATACTCGAATCAAGAGCAGCTGGGCAAAATCATTCTGTTATTCGTTTCTGCCAGGCTTGCAGCACTTAGCCCTGGGCATCTGTGGTTCCTCAGGCCTGAGTCAGGGTCTCTCCTGCAGCCCCTGGGGTGGGCCCTGTTCCCGGAAGGCCGTCCCCCTGGCCTCCTCATGTGATGAGGCAATTGGATCTTTTCATTCTTCGGAGACTGGGCAATAGAAGGGAGGAAACAATGGGCATTTCTTGAACTAGCTTTGCTACTACTCATTTCAAAAGAATGGCACGCCGGCCACTCTGAAGGTTGAAGTGCCAGCTCTCGGGGCCACTGGTCCGGGCAGGCGTGCAGTGGGCAGGAAAGCTGCCAGAGGCACGGCCGGCCACAGCCGCTGACATGGCCACTGCCACCAGCGGGGCCGGTACCTGGGGTCAGGGCCCTCACTCCACAGCGTGAGGGTCCCCACCGCGGGAGGGTGAGCTCAGCGGGGTCTGGGGTTCTGGAAGAAGAAGCCCCAGGGGGGGAGCTGAGACTGGGGAAACACAAGAGTGCAGAGTGGGGAAGCGGGGAGCAGAAGGGGAGCCTGGGTGGGGGGGATAAGCCCGGCCACAGCCAGTGGGTGGCCCTGCCGCCCACTTTGGCCTTCGAGTCCGACCTCCTTTAACAAGTCGCAGGAAACTGTATTCACTACAAGACAGATGGGCTCTTTAAAGAGAGGCTGGCAAAATTTCAGTCCCGGGCGGCAGCCACTCAGCCATCAACACCCACGTGGAAATGGGGCCCCTAATGAACACACGCTGCTCTGGACCCACGGGGAAGGGAAGCAGGCACAGTTCCCGGCACAGGAGAGCCTCTCAGTCCCACGTGGATGACACCAGGACCTCGGGGAGGCCCCCTCGCCACACACGGTCCCCAGAGCAAGGCTGAGCTGGGCGCCACCGGCCACTTAGGGCAATCCTGGGGGCAGACAGACAGACAGACAGACATGGAAGCCCAGGCGCCAGGAAGCGGATGCAAGGGCAGGACCCGAGGATTCTGTTCAGCACTGGAGCCCCAGCATAGAGTAGGTCTCCCGTTCGTATGCGCTGAACGGAAGAGTGAATGGACGTACGTACATGACTACAAGTCTCCTGGGGCTTCAGGGCCGCGGGCAGGAGCCTCCATCATCAACGGCACGCTGCTGGGAATCCCACCCTCCACTGTTTACTCTGTTTAGGCCTCGGCTTTCCCAAGCTGTCGTCTTATAAAAAGTAACGCTTGAAACCGGCCCCCACTGAGTCCCTAACACCTCGTCATGGGTTAGTCTATCCAAGAGCTCTCATTTAGGACAGAAGCGGCCGGACTGAAAGGGGAGCAGAGCCCGAACGAAGGGGGTTTGCTGAGGATACAAGGCTCCCTCGGTGCAGGTACTCAGGACTGGCCCCCTCCCGACGACGGCTGCATTTCAGTCCTGAGAGCCACGGGCACCAGCTACCTACCATCTCAATCCCGCTGTCGGCCCTGCGAAGAATCGGTGCCTTTTCTCCACCTGCCCAGGCAGCCATGGGGCGCCTATACCTCCGGGGCCGCCCTCTGCCCTCTGTCACTGTGGAGAGTCCTGACCTTGTTCCTGGGCCCTTGCAAGAAGCCCCTGACGTCTTCCACCTGGCCACACATCGGGATTCCCTGGGGAGCTCTGTGAAAAATGCAGCTGCCGACCTCACGGCATGCAGGATGCTCTGGGACCTGCCTGATGCACGGCCCACTGGAGGAGACTGAGAGCCCCCCGGGCCCCCAGCCCACCCCTCATCAGCCACCTCCCCTTCCTCAGAACCCCTTCACCTCCCCCAGCACAAGATGGAGCCCAAGCCCCTCCTCTGATTCCAAGACCCTTCCCAGGAGGCCCAGGGGTCCTCGCATCCTGCTCCCTGAGTGGTCCAGCCTCTTCCCCTCCCCTGAAGGCCCCAGCCACCCCACCCCAAGGTGATCTGGAGGGAGCTGCTCCACCCCCGACCCCTGGTAGGACACGGGGCCCAAGCCTGGACAGTCAGAATACGGTGAGCCCTGGCCACGGTGCAAGCTTTGGGGATGGCAAGTGGCCGAGGCCTGGCTCATCAGAGCCAAGGAGGCCCACCTGGGAGCCTACGGCTGCACCTTCTATAAAGGCTCTCTCCTGGGGGGATGAGAGGCTGCTGGGGAAAGAGCCTGTCCAGGCCAAGGGGAAAGGATGGCGGACCTTGACGGCAACGCTGAGCCACTGGATCCCACTCTTCCCGAACCTTTGGTTACCTAAGTCAAGGCGGCCTCTTGTGAGCCCGAGTGGAATGAACCGTGTCTCCACTTCTGACACCCTCAGATCCCTGACAATACACAGCCCGCCTCTCCCAGTCTGCGGGGCGACATCACACCTTCTGCACTGGGGCCCCTGGGAAGGCCAGGGGAGTCGTGGAGGAAGGGTCAGCCCACACCCAGGTACAGACTCTCCAGCAGACCCTCCCACAGACGGGCCCGGGAGGCTACAGCCACGTCAGTAATGGGAGCTGCTCCCTCCGCCCCACCACCGGGACCCCCACCAACTAGCACCAGCGATCAGAGGGGAGTGTGGTGACCTCAGGGCAGTTGCACACCCACCAGCTCCCTGGGGATACATACCACCCTGGCTGGGGGTGGGGAACAGAGTGGACCCTCAACCAGACTCAGAGTGGAGGCAGCAAGGGGCTCCTTCCAGAAGGCAGGTCCCCCTCAGGCTCCAGGGGGGCCGAGGGACTCTCCTCATGCGCGCCTCACCGATGTCTCGTACCGTTGGCAACAGGGGTCGAGCCCCAGGGTACCAGATACCAATCACTCCACATGTTCCAATGCATACGGTCGCCATCAATCAAGCCCATTACATCCACACAGCCAAGCAATTCCCACCCAACATCGTTCAGGCCATCGGCTCAGAAGTCACTCTGGGAAGCATGGCCACGCTCCCTGCCTGCCAGGTCTGAAAATGGACACAGCACATCGAGCCTGGCTGCTCCAATCTCCAAGCTGCCAGTCACTAAAGAAAGCATAATCTCTGTAAAGCACTTACAAATCACTGCTATACTGACACAAAACGAAACAACAAAAAAATCTATCGCAAAGTAAAATAACGAGGATTGATATTGATTTCGGCCCGGCACTGCCTGCCCATTCAGGATGTGCATTTTACTATAACAAACAATAAATCATTTGCTAAACAAAAGCATGCCACGTGCAAGAGACACACGTGACTGCCTTCTAAAATACCGCCTGGACGCAGCTGGCCAGGCCGAAACCACACCCAGAGGAACAGGCTGGCGAGACTCAGGCCAAGCAGACACAGGATGGAGGCCCAGCAGTAAGGCCATAGCCCCTCACCTCCAAACTCTGCTCGAGGCTGGAACGTTCAACTCCTGTCGAAACAGACAGATAAGCTAGGCTTTCGTGTGATGGAAGCACATGAGGGGCCTCCATTTCCCGAAGCCCCCAAACTGAACAGGGGGTCAGACACAGGAGGGAGGATAAAGGGGTCAGCCCACCAGGGTGGTGAGAACAGGAAAAGGATGCTCGGTTGGCCTTGTTCTCCACTTGTCTGTTTTTCTTTTTGCAGACGCCGCCCTGCTCTCATCAGTCTCTGGCCCGCCATCTCCTTGAGTCCTAACACCATGCTTTCAATTAAGTTGCAGAGTTCTGATGGAGAGATATTTGAAGTTGATGTTGAAATTGTGAAACAATCTGTGACTATTAAGACCATGTTGGAAGATTTGGGAATGGATGATGAAGGAGATGATGAGCCAGTCCCCTTGCCCAATGGTAAGGCAGCAATATTAATAAAGGTCATTCAGTGGTGCACCCAACCAGTAGGATGGTCCTCCTCCTCCTGAGGATGATGAGAACAAAGAAAAGCGAACAGATGACATCCCTGTTTGGGATCAAGAATTCCTGAAAGTTGACCAAGGAACACTTTTTGAGCTTTTGCTAGCAGCAAACTACTTAGACATCAAAGGTTTGCTTGATGTTACCTGCAAGACTGCCGCCAATATGATCAAGGGGAAAACTCCTGAGGAGATCTGAAAGACATTCAATATCAAAAATGATTTTACAGAAGCAGCAGCAGCCCAGGTACGCAAAGAGGACCAGTGGTGGAGAAGTGAAACTTTGTGCCTGACGCTGTAACACTGTAAGGACTGTTCCCAATACTAGTTGCACTGCTTTGTTTATAATTGTTAACATTAGAAAAACAGTCCACAAATGCAGCAGCAAATCAGTTTGTATTAGCAGAATGTTGTCCTCATTGCATGTGTAGTTTCAGTACAGATTCCAAACTTATGGCTCAGTTTCTTCTAGTATGATCAAAAATGTTTTTCTTTGCTCTGAATAAAACTGAACTGTAGGTTTCTCTACAGAAAGTGGCATTTTGGGCTTTCCCTCTTTTTGTAAAGCAATTTCTGCCTAGTTTATTGTCCAGTTAACTTCAGTTTAGTGACTTTTAAAAGTTGGCATTGAAAATAAAACAACTCGCAAAACATTTTCTGAAATAGAATTAACAACGTATTATCTTTATTCATGAGTTGGAAACTGGAAAAAGGCTACTTGAGGTAAATGTTATCAGAGCGGGGTTATCAGAATGTCTTCCAGCTTCCTGGAGTCCACTGGTATTGATTAGCCTGTACATAGCAGGGCTCCCTTAACTGGATCTGAGGACGTGTGTTTTTGCATTTTTAATCCTCTCAGCTTTGAATATGTTGGCTAGAGGCTCAGTTACTACTCAGTTTGTGGTTTGAGAGGAAACAGAATTAGACAGTTTGCTGGCTTTTCAATTAAAAAAGACACTTCACCCCTGTGGTGTGTCATCTTTTTATAATCAGTAACCCTATGTGGGGAAAACCATAAACACTACTTGCATGTAAAAAATAATTTAACCTTTAATGTTAAAATGTGTGGTGTAATGCAGAAAGCATCAGTCACAAATGCAAGATACTTTCAATAAAAAGTAAGTTACATTAAAAAAAAAAAATGGATGCTCAGTCCAGGTCAGGACACGGTACCAGGAACAGGCATTGTGACTCTGGCAAGTCTCAGGCTGCTCACCTAGGGCGGGCATTGTCCTCAAACTCTAAACAGGGAGCTCACACGGTTCCCCAAACTTCTCAAACAGAAAATGCCTCAAGCAAAAAGGTAGGCTTGGCTTTGGTATTTATTCTTTTATTTTCTTTTCCATTACAGTTTATCCCAGGATACTGAATATGGTTCCCTGTGCTCTACAGTAGGACCTTGTTGTTTATCCATTCTATATATAATAGTTTGCGTCTGCTAATCCCAAACGCCCAATCCTTCCCTCCCACAACCGCCGCCCTCACCCTTGGCAACCACAGTCTGTTCTCTATGTCTGTGAGTCTGTTTCTGTTTCGTGGATAAGTTCATTTGTGTCATATTTTAGATGCCACACATAAGTGATATCAGATGATATTTGCCTTTCTCTTTCGGACTTACTTCGCTTAGTATGATAATCTCTAGGTCCACCATGTAGTTGCAAATGACATTATTTCACAGAATTGGCTTTGGTTTTTGGTAAACTGAAGGACTTATACGGAAAACGTATATTTCTAGTTACCTAAAAACACATGAGGAAGGTTACTGAGAAAATAACTAGAAATGGGTAAAAGTGTTTTCTTTTTTATTTGATGAAAATCAGTGGGAGGGGTGCCTCTTTAGTGTGCAGTGAATTCAGTTTCCTGAGCACAAAACCGTGGTTGCGTTGAGCCAGGTCGTATGTCCGTCCTGGGCACTGTTCTGCACACAAAGGTACCTGGACCCGGCTCCATTTGTAAAATGAAGAGAGAAAATGAATTTTTTTTTTTTTTTTTTTTTTTTTTTTTTTTGCCGCAAGGCACACGGATCTTAGTTCCCGGACCAGGGATCGAACCCCCGCCCCCTACAGTGGAAGCGCGGAGCCTTACCCACTGGATCGCCAGGGAAGTCCTGAGAAAATGAATTTTTAATAAAATGCAATTGTGGGCCTCACCATCATTCCTGACCTCCATGACTTTGAAGGGTGTTTTACAGCCCAGGGAGCCCTCAGGAAAACTCCCCATCCCCAGCATGGAAGACAGAACTTGAGATTCCCAGTTGGGCCAGTTCGTGGAAATCTACAGGGAAGGTTCTCACTCCGGCTGGCTAAGAAATAGGCAAAGGCACTCAACCTCTGTCAGAAGAAGCTCTTCCTCGGGGGCAGCCGGTCTTCTTCGCTCTTGTAAGTGTGCGTCTTTCCTCTCTTTCTGCCAGAGGGACAACTGCCAGGATGCTGACCAGCTGGGGCGGGCCAGCTGCATTAAGCATCCCTCAGATTTGGTTTGCGTAAGTGACCGTGATTCTTTGAGCCTCTCCCCCAGCTGCTGTGTTCCACTCCTTTAATAAACGTCATTGCTTCAAATCTGGCTTTTCTCCACTTAAAAAGGCAACTTAAAATGTGATGCAGCAAGCCAGACTGAGGTCTGCAAGGCAAGAGTCCTGGGTGCAGGAAGAGAGTGGGGTGACTCCCAGTCTATACCTGTCAGAGGCCAACGGTGGCTACATGCAGGTTCATGAGCCGTTCCTACCACAATTCCTCTGAGCCAGCTTCTCTGATGACAACAGCCACCATTAAATGACCTATTTCATGTTATTTTATTAGGAATACTGTCCAATCCCCCATGTACAATGTACGCTGTAACCAAATTTCTCATAAAAAGAAAGATAAACAGTTAGCAGGGTGATGCACAAACATTGTCATCACCAGTTTCAAGATGAGAAACTGTCCTCAAGCCTCGCTGGGCAGACTCTCCGTAGTAGAATCACCTGCCTCTAGTCAACAAATTCCTTGGCTCCCCGCCAAAGCCACCTCCAACTCAGCCTACAATCTGGTCTTATCATCATCCCTTAATCTTGCATCTGGCCCAGGTGCAAAGCAGTCTTCCTAGCCAAAAACCTCAGGGCCTTGGTCAGGCAAGACCTATGAAACTGTAAAAACAAACAAACTGTAGACACATGCATTCTTCTGCAGGATGAGTATATAGTCTTCCTCAGACTCTCAAAGGAGGACATGAGCTCAAACAGGTTAAGAACTGCTGGGCCATCACACAGAACCCAGACTCTTAGAAGTGTCTGGAGAATCCCAAGCTTTTCCATCTGTCTTGTCCCAGTCTCATCATCTCTGGGCTTTAGCTGCACTCAGATACCCGCTGTTCCTCAGATAGGTCACGCTACTTTTCACCGCTGGGCAAGCACACGGAGGCCCCTCTGTCTGGAATGTTCTAGCCCTGTTGGCTGCCAAGAAAACATCCTTGAAAACGAAGCCTGCTCTATTTGGTGAAGCCCTTCCAGGTCCCCGCTTCAAAGGCCAGTCTTGACAGCTCTGTTCCATCTCTGCATCCACCTTTACATTATACATGCCCTGGAAATGATGGATTTTGCCCTCCTATGGGTGTAGGGCACCCATAGGACAGGCACTGTGACTTTTTTGTAACACCAGTGTTAAGCCCAGTGCAAGTATATCGTAGATACTCAATAAATGTTTAAATCCCCATTTGTCCCTTCTATACAACCTTACAGACTCTTTTAAATACTACCCACATTTGATGAAAACCAAGATTTATCTTTTGAAAGAATATCACCGGCTGGCTAAGAATAGGCCTAGCTTGGCCCAAGTCTGTGGAAAATTATTAAATTTCTGGCTCTTGCATTTCTGTATTATGTTGGGCCAAAATCAGGACTTTGCTCAAAGGAATTTAAATGAGCAGACTGATACCATCTCCAATAGATGACTGAACTTCAGCTGATGTTCGCAACACTGGCGAAAAGTAATTTATTGAATTACTGATGCACTTAATGAAGTGCTGCCAGCAGCTCAGGAGGAGACAGTGCTGAGCCAACTGTATTTGAACTTGAAGGATGGGGTGACTGTTTCAAAGGATTTTGATGTCCAGGACTTAAATGTTCGGCTGTTTATAAAACTAAGGCCACTTTCAGTGCCAGAAAAACCACCTACTGAAGAAAAGCATTCATTACAAGGAACACGTTTACTAGTAACCAGGCAGGTTTTGAGATGACTTGAAATAATGTGGTTGCAAAGGACGGTTTCTTTTGATTAGCCAATGTCATGGTGCAACTACGACGGGTTTATCTTTACATGTTTAAGAAGCTAAAGTACTTGAAGCTCTTTGAAAGAGCATTTATGTGTTTTCTAGTCATTAAATCAAGTGCCCTAAGGCAACATTTTGTGAGCCCAGACTGAGTTACTGTAAACCCCTGCATGTCATAAAAGGGTACAAATATCCTGACTTTTTATTAATTCATACTGATTCCCTATCCCTGTTCCCCTGGAACTGTTGAGAGAGCTTCTGCTTCTGAGATGCAGTGTGTTTGGGTCTAAATGTTAGCTCCGTGCCCTAATGGAAGTGACAGGTCACCCCCTCGCTCTCTGAAATGGTCTCAGGCTATGCCTTGGTCCTTAACTCTTGCCTACAGGTACTAGGATCCAGGGCTCCCATTCTGGAATGAAAAATTTGGAGGCCTCCTAAGGGGACGATCATTAGAAGATAAAAAGCTTAGTATCTTGATAGTCTCCCTGTTTTGTAACAAGTGGATTAGTATAAAATGGCTAAGAGCAGGCCAGCCTGGGAAAAATTGTGACGTAAGAAAAACGGACCACTGGTGTCCTCAAAGCCCTCAAAGCCCCTCCTGAGCCGTATTTCAAATGACCAGAGAAAAGCTTTATCCTGTGACAAGAATCCAGCCAGACTGGTGAGGGAGGGAGGGGAGGTCCCAGGGCTGTGACATCAAATCATGTAAGTGGGTGTCCCCGTTTGAGGCCGGCCTTTTGAACCAGAGAGGAAGAAAGGGAGGCCGGAGCTCCCACGGTTTAACGGGGTACATGCTGGGACAGGAGCTGGCACTGGCCGGGCTCTGCCCCAGCGGGCTCCCACCCCCGGCACTCGTGCATATTGACAAAGGAGTCAAGGCCAAGTCTGCTGAACTCAGCCAAGCAGACCCATGGAAGCCCCATCCCTGGGACACAGCCTGAAAACGCCAAGTCCTTTTGGGGTCAGAAACAAAATAACAACGCTGAGTACAAAGGTCACTCAGAATAACACATTGTAACCAAGTAGCTAGGTGACAGGACATTCAAAAATCTTAGCTGAGAAGAAAAATGGAACTAATTTTCTCCCTAGTACAAAAATCGTTGACTAATGTTCAGCTGGAAACGGCCAAATAGATTTAAGGACATTAATAACCAAAAATGCCTGTGTTTACAGAATGGAAATGCAGTGACTTGCTTCGAGGACAAAGCAAGTGTAGCTGAGCAGAAATCAGAGCTCAGATTATCTCAAGCCTTTGATGCCAGTCCTGTTGCCCCTGGACTCCTGGACATGATAGCAGTACCAGTGACCATCTGGTAAGCAGGAGGCCGTGCTCTCTATACGTGACCTCAATCCATCCACATAACAACCCCGTTTGGGAAGCGTCATTGTCCCCATCAGAAAGAGGAGGGGATCACACTGGGAGATAGTAAGTCACTTGCGCAGAGCCTCAGTGTCAAGAGTCCCAGCCTGACCCCATCCCTCTGCTCCAAAGTCTGTGCTCTTTGAGTCCTGGACTGGGCACCTGCCAGTGAAAAGCAGAGCCAGGGGCTTAGATCCACTGCTGGTTCTCAGACAGAGGAAAATCACTGCTGGGGGAGCCCTATGCATACAGCCTCCTCCACTGCCTGGGACAGCTCACACTCGGGTCTGTCACTTCCTCCCCTCCCTCCACTCCTCCACTTTCCACTTCTCTTGGAAGCCTGGATGCCCTGTGAGCTCCAGGCACCTGGCGAGCAACCCAGCATCCCTGCAGAGGATGACGCAGCCAGTGCACCTGCTGGGGAGCATGGCTGAATGCTGAACACTCACTCCGGCATAAGCCTTTCTGCCAGATCATATTTAGCGTTGCTGGAACCCAGGCTTGGGGTCCAGACAAGTTTTCCTATCAATTCTTCATTCCCCACCCAATAAACAGAACAGCAAAACACCTGCCCAAAATGCTTCAGGTTTTTAGCCCATAACCAAGGATCATGTTTTTTCCTTCAAACTCTCCTCTGTCCCCTGCTGGAGTTTATATTTGTTTCAGGGAGAAAGAAAACATTGTCACCTTTTTGGATCTCTCGTCCAATATACTCTTGATTATATTTGAAACCCATTTAAAAACACACATTAGAAAAATATATATTTACTTGCTTCTTATTTTGCTGGGAACCAATATAAAAGGGTATGTTTGTTTTTCTGAAAGATACTGCTAAATTTTTTTGTTTCGTAAGCTTTGACAACTCCTTTGAAGTGTTTGCACAGCTGAAAGAAAGACATCAGGCTCACATTTCTGGCTCTGGGCCGGGAGCCGTGTGAGTTCAAAGAGGCTGCGAACCACATCAAAACTCCCCAGGTAGAACACCTGGGGCAGCCCTTGATGGACAACGTTTGGGGAACAGCAGCCAGACTGAGAGAAGAAAAAGAAGCCAGTTTGGTAGGTAACCCCCAAACTAGGGGTCTCCCAGCCTGAATCCGGCAGACGCTGCCCCAGCCCCACAACTGTACACCTGCATATCTGTTGGAGGATTTAGTAAAACTCAAGGAAACCCGTTTTCCTCCAGTGCAGCTGATCTAAAACTCCAACCATCTAGAATGTTATCCAGCACTCTGCTTTTGGAGAAAAACCCAAGTGACAGAACAGCGAGAAGTTAACTCTCAAAAAAAAGCCTTTCAGTATGTCTGGGGTCAGCGTGTAAAATTAACACCATGCTGGATATACCCATGAGCCTAATCCTACTCTGGGTAGACCTGGTACCCAGCGCAGAGAGGATGTGGCCCCTGTGATGAACCGGGAATGGGAGGCTGCCCAGCTGTGGATGCAGCCGGGCGGGCGGTCGGCAGCACCGCTTGGACCAGCATGGATGGGTGAAATCGATCAGCACACTGGGGTTAGGAGGGGCTCAGAGATGGCCTGGTGCCACACATCTCTCTTTGGAGGTAAGAAAAGTGAAGTTCTGAGGGTTTGGGGGGCAGTCCACAGTTTCATAGCCTTTGTTTTCTAGTCCAGAAGCCATTCTCTCGAACCTGGGGCACGCTGGTTCTAGACCACACCACTTCTCGATGCCGGGTTTGGCTCACTTGCATCTGGCACACAGCCTGGTTTAATCCAGCCCATGAACCCAGGCTAATGCACATAAAACACTGCATCTCTGCCTACCAGATCATTCGCACATTGAAGAGTCAATGGTGTGTGTTGAGGAATGGATTTGTTCATGGAGCACAGATTAAAATACTTAATCACGCAAATTTTACATCATCTTTCAAATTATCATGCAAAAAAATAAAGTTAACTGGCATGTCCCACCATACTGATTTGATCTAGCACTGTGGAAGGCACACAAAAGGTACGTATCTACTCATGTGGATTCTGCGTTTGTTCATTTATTCATTCAAACATCACTGTTTCTTACTGCATGCAATACACAGCCTCGGGTATTGGAGGGGACTAATAACCACAATTTACGGAGTGCCAGCCACGTGCCTGGTACTTTATATGCATCAGCTGTCACTCTCACAACAGTCCCGTGAAGTAGAGATTATCACTCCCATTCTAGAGGAGAGAACACTGAGGCATGAATTTTGAATAACTCAGCCAAGGTAATAACAGAACCAGGATTTGAATCCATACCTGAACCCAAAGTCCAGGCTCTCAGAGACATCCCTTCCACCCTGAAAACACAAATGACCTGGAAGAGGAGATAAGCAAGTCAACTGGAAATCAAAACAGATTCTCATAGCTGCTTCAGGACAGGTAACCTTCTACTAAAAGGACTAAAAGGAAGAACTAAAGAACTAAAGGAAGAACTAAAAGGAAGAGAGATATCTCTTATGGAGAGGGGTTAGGAAGGCTTTGTGGAGACAGGCATTTGTGGGCCTTGAGGTATGAGTAGGAGTCCCAAAGATGGACTTAAAGGGGAAGGAGATTCAGAGTAGGGGGCTGAGCAGGCTCCATCTCTGAGAATCTGGAAAGCATAGGGGTGCCTTCAGGGAGCACAGAGCCATTGGTTCACTAGGAGATGGCACGCCAAGAGAAGTGCTGAAGGCGATCTTGGAACATGCAGTTTCTTCCTAGTGATAATCAAATATTCAGAAGGCCAGTCTTTATCCTAATGGATATATTTGTTCTTGTTTCGACAGCAGAACCTCTGTAAGTGTAACTCAAACATTATAAATGAAAAAGACATGTCAAATAAAGGAACGGAGGATGGCGTCCATGGGGCTCCTGACTGATCTCCAACCCGCCTTCTTGGGAGGTCATCTGGGGTCACTCTGGTCCAGGTCAGGCAGTCATTTTAGCAAGTATGTCAGGCATCTCCAGAAGCACTGTCAATGTGGTCCCTAGACAGGCCTCTCTTATCTCTCCAGGATCCAGTTCAATCACATTAAAAAAAAAAAAATGAGCGGCTGCCTATCAACCACAACAGACATCCCCTAAAAAGACACAAACTCCCCTATATCCGCAGATGTGCTCCTAAAATGTTTCAATTTGTCCAATGATAGTTTTCAGAGCCTCCTGTCAGGTATCTGCCTGGCTGGGCACGGAGGACACAGTATGGTCCTCGGGGAATCGACAATCCAGCATGTTCTTCCACAGCAGGGTGGAGGCTGGTGTGATTAGACGGATAAAGAAAACATTAGGAAAGTGTTGGGCTGGGTCAGGGGAGTTCACAAGTTTGATTTGGGACATGTTGAGTTGGGGGCATGTGACATCCCAGAAGAAAGGTAGAGTGGGCACATGAGCCTGGGAATCGCGGAGGACTGGTCTGGGTTAGGATGTGCCTCTGACCTGGAAAGAGGGAGTTTTGCTAAAAGGGGGATGGCTTGGACTGGGATGATGGCAGCAGAAGGAGAGACAAGTGGACCAACGGGGGCACAGTTCAAAGGAGACCCACCTTCACATTCCAGCTTCATTGCTAACCAACCATAAACTGCTGTCAACTCCTCACACATCCACCTTCAATACGCCCCCGCTGCGGAACCCCGGACCCCCATCCTACGGCTGCTGCAGTCGCTCTTAGGGGTTGATGATTTGCACACACACACATCCCTGGACGGAAAGGGGTAAAGCACCAGGACACAGAGCTCCGGGAGGCTTCTGCAGGCTTCCTTGGAGGCACTGTCCCAGGCCATCTCGGGGCCAGGTGTCCCTCCACAGAAGTGAGAAGTGGCCCACGTGCAGGGCTTGTGGACCTGACCACAATGCTTCACATTCCCTCTGTGCCTCCACAGGGGTCCCGGAAGGCATCACAGCAACAGTAACATGAACTTCCTCAACCACTGCCCACAACTCACTTGGCTGGGGGCGCTAAGTAGGTATGGCTTTAAATCTAAAACCATCTGGATTCATCTAACGACCTGGCCTTCTACGGGACAAATCTAGCTCTTAGGTCTCGTTGACACATGGAAAGTCTGGGTATTGTGTGGGGAGGGGAGGGGCAGTTGCTGGTTCACAGGCTTCGCTAACACCAATGAACAAAGACCTCAGCCCCTGAGATCATGGTCAGAGGCAGTGTCACATTGGGGAAGGGCCAGTTTCATGTCACCACCTGGCCCTTTGCTCCCCGAAGGCTTAGAGCCTATGCTCAGAAAGCCCAGACCTCAGTCCTATTCGCACACAGAGCTCTGCCCCATACCACGAAGGATGAGTGACCATGACAGTCAGGAGGCAGCCTAGGCCACCGGCACCCACCCTTTCACACCCTCCTTTGGCTGAGAGCTCTGGTTCTGAAAAGGCACGGCCCTCCCTTTACCCCCTCCCTGCCACAGTTTATATGGGCATGAGTCTATTTTGCAGAGGCAGGAATTCACTGACCTTTCAGACACAAAGACCTCCAGGGACCCTGGGTCAAGAAGCACCGGGGGTCAGGAGCTGGCTGGATATGGGCCCAGGGACTTCTGAAACACATGACCAGCCTTTGCCGGTTTTGATCCAGTTCTACCACCTCTCACTCTAGAATACAAGCACACACAGAGCCGGATTCCTCTTTCCTTGAGTTTCCTGGGTTGAAACTCTGGTAGAGAGGTCCTCTTCCGAGACAGATCTATATCACAATTCTGCCAGTATAATTGTTTCTCCTTTCTAGAAAGGTTTGCCATGCCAGGAAGGAATTTAGGTCAAGTCCAGCACAATCACTCAGGGCTTGGCTATGCCTCTCCATCCTAGGAGTTGTCCGGCCTTTCCCAGATGGTCCCGGAAGCCCGCGGGCTTGGCGTTGCGCTGCCCTCTGGCCCAGGAACTCTGACAGGTCACCCCGCTGACGCCGCGGGCCGGCCTGGGCCAGCGGGGCCTGCCCACCTCCCCCGCACTCCCTGCCGCATCCCTGAGCCCCCAGCGGCATCCCACTCCGCTCCCCTCCCTGGGAAGGGAAGGGGCGCCTGGACAGCAGCGCACGCCCCTCCCGGAGTTGGTGCAACTCGGAGTCGCTTCCTCCAAAGGCGCTCGTCTCGACCCCTGCGTGCGGCAGCCCCCAACACACCCGCTTGGCACCCCCGCCCGGTCTCGCCTGCTTTCACACGCGTCCTCCCTGTCGCCGTCCCCCCAGCGCCGTCGCCACCCGCAGACACACACGCTCCTCTGGTCCGCTTACCCAGAGGGAGCGCGAGAGCTGCCAACCTGGTCGCCAAGTTGGGCTGGGGGGGCCCGGGGCTCGAGGGCCGGGGTCGCGCGGTCCCTTGACGCTGGCACCGGGCGCGCCGCGGGCCGGCAGGGACCGGGCTCGGGGACCCGGCACCCCGGCGCGGCCCCTCCCGCGGCGGCGGCCGAGGCGGCGTCCCCGGCCTGCTCCGGCCGCCCCGGGCGCGCGGCCCCCAGCCCGCACCCCGCGCGCGCTCACCTCGGGGGGGCCGGTCCGGTCGCGCCGATCCCGCCGCCGCGGCGGCTCCGCATCTCCCGGGCGCCCGCCCGCCGCCCTCCGGGGCGCCCCGTCGTCCCCGCCGGGTACGCAGGAGGGTCGTGGGGACGCGCGGAGACCGCGGGGTCCGGGCGCCGCCGCACCCGCGCCGCCCGCAGCCGAGCAGGAAATTTGTCCGGCCGCTCCCGCTGCTCCTGCGCGTCGCTCGGCTCGGGCTTCGCGGCGGGGGCGGGGGCCCGGCGCCGCGAGGAGCGGGGGCGACGCCTGGTGTCCGGCGCGGGGAGCGCACCCGGCGCCCGCCCCACCTGAGGTCGCGGCTCCGCCCCGCAGGGATGGCCGGCGCCCGGCAGGGACCCGGCCATCCTGGACGTTAGCCCAGGCTGGTGCCCCACGCGGAGACCCTGGCCGGGGCCCCAGTGCCCGGACCCAGGCATCATGTAGGGGGTCAGGGTGTGACAGCCACTTTTACGAGAGAGAAAGGCCCTTCCTACTCAGCCTTGGCCCTGGACACCAGGAAGTGGCGTGGCTGGGCGCCAGCTCTGGGCCATGCAATCAGTCCAGGAGAGCAGAGGGCAGGCACCCTGTACTGCCTCTGGTTCGGAGAAGTAGGGAGAGCCGGGAAATCTCCTGAGCTGGTATCTTCCTCTGTAAAGCGGGAATAAGGGTGGCCACTGGGTGGATGTTGAAAAGGTCTTATAGGGCGATATCCAGCACATGCAGGAGGAAGAGTGGCTGCCAGAGGGTCTGGACCGGCGCTTCTGGGGGACGGCTTTCCAGGTGACCTCTTGCAAGCTATTTAGGGAGGTTTCAGAGTAAAGGAGGTTCCATGGGGAAGGGCAGAAGGGATACAGGTTGTCTCTTCTTGGTTCTGAGCCTTCCTACTGTGCCCTCCACGTTGGTCCAAGGCCCCCGCCCTCATGAAGGATAGTACATCCCTGTTGCAGGGACCTCACTCATTATGGCTTGTGAATGAAGGAGCCAATGGTGAGAAGGTGATATTCAGGGTATGTTACCCCACCTTGTACCAGTAGCCAGCAAACCACCTAATGGGACACTTGGGACCTGTTCTGAACAGAGCTGTAGACCCCAAAGGCTGAGGAGGATGGCCACCTATTGGCTGAGACCATCCACAATGCAACTTCCCTTCCACAGGGTGTAAAGAGGGGTCAAAGAGTGGAGAACTTGAACTCGACTTTCTTGCCTTGCCCTTTCCATGCTGTCCCTGGGGGATCTTGTCCAGCGCCAGGACTTTAAGTACCATGTCTATACAGGTAGCTCCAGAAAAGCACAGCTCGTCTGGTGGTCTCCTCCAGGCTCTGACCCTCCTGGTTGTCTACCATGGCAGACCCAACTCTTGCTCTGACTCTGTTTCTCGGCAGGCATCCTGTCTCCACCTCCCCTCCCAGCTCTAATCCATCCCCACGTCTACTTCCTGTCTAGCTCCCAAACCCCTCTTGATTGTGCCCCTCCTCCCCACTCCACTGCCTTCATCTGATGACTGCAGTGGTCTGCCAACTTCTGACTCACTGTTGTTTAGGCAATCCATTCTAAGCACACCATCCAGGGGGACCCCTACAAATGGAACCCGGTCCTGCCAGTCCTCTGCTTAAAAGCCTCTGTTCCGAATAAAATCCAAATGCGTGGGAGGCTCTGCCTGATGTCTCAGCTGCTCCTGAGCCCCTCACCCCGTTCCCTGGGCTCCAGCCCCCAGGTCTGTCTCTCAGGGTCAGAGCCCAGCTCTTCCCCACCTGAGACTCCCCTCCTTGGTACCTGGCCTGCGCCTTCTTCCTGACTGCCTCTGGAAAATCACCCTGCACCCCTCCCCTTGGGTCCTCTCTCACAAGGTGTATTCACTTGTAGGGCATCAGTCATGGCCCCTCCTTCCCCCTCTCTCTCAGGGCTGTGAGCTCCAAGAGCATCCACGCTGTGCCTCTCCCCATCACCTCTCCATCTCCAGCTCCTGACGCAACAGGATAGCCAGGAGGTGCCCAATAAAAGCCTGTGGGCTGACAGAACAGAGGAGGGGCGCGAGCCCCAGCGCCAGGCAGCCAGTCACCCTGGAGACCAGCAGGTGGCCGGCTCCCTCCTGAGCACGCCCTGGGGGAACAGCCCAGGTCAGATGGGGCTAGGTAGCCCAGTGACTCCACCCAGCTGTCAATGTCCCTGCCGTGGTGGCCTCCAGAGCCAGCCTTCTGTACAGGAGGCGATCACTTCAGACTCTGATGAGCACAGTTTTGCTTGTTAACCCTGCAGGGTTGCAGAGGCAGAGGCTGTGATGCAAGAGGAGAGAAACAAGTTGTCTTTGTCAGACATCTGCTGTTGGAAACCCAGCAGCTGGGGGAACATGATGAGGGGCAGATGGTGCCTCTCTCCGGGTGAGATCCTCTCTGCTGGACCCCAGCGATTCTTCCCGGAATTAAGCAATATCCCTCAACCTCTGAAGTCTAAAGACATTCATCATTGTCGTACAAGAGTGTATCCAGGGTTGTGTTGATTCCCATTCAGAAGCCCCTTGATCCTCCATATCCATCTTCCTTCCACCTCTCATGGGCTCAAGGCCCCTCCTGACATCAGAATCAATTCCCTTATTCCCCTCCTAGGCTCTGAGGACCACCCCCAGCCTCTTGCCATCCTGAACACCTATGTACTCTCATCTTTTAAGACCCCAGGACATGGCCCTTCTTACCTCCACAGCTTCCTCTTTAGCCTCTGACGTACTTCCTGTTTAAACCACCATGGGTTTCACATGTGCCATCCTCCCACCTGTCTCTCACCTCCTCCTCTCTTCACCAAGCCATGCAGCTCCTTTCCTTTAAAACACAGCTGGAGGCAGTTTTCCTGTGATTGGTAATGTTAACTGTAGTTATATGTCTCCTCCTCCATTTTACTGGAGGACCGGGCCTTTGGATTTCTCTGCAGTAACCCAGATAATGCCCGTCATGCTTTAAGGTCTCAACAGATGCCAGTCAAAGTTAAAATGCTGAGGCCAGAAATGGTCTCTAGAAGAATAAGCAAAAACGGCAAAATTGGTATGTAGACAGAAATCAGAGTTTGCTTTTAAACATTGTCCAGAAACATTAACATAAAATTGCTCAAATTTAGGAGATAAAATCAGAAGGTCTTGGTGACTGTTGGCTACAGAGCAGGGCCAGGAAGGAAGACTGATTTTTTTCCTTTAATTTTTATTTATTTATTTATTTATTTATTTATTTATTTATTTATTTATTTATTTATTTATTTATTTATTTATTTATTTATTTATGGCTGCATTGGGTCTTCATTGCTGCGTGCGGGCTTTCTCTAGTTGTGGAGAGCAGGGGCTACTCTTCCTTGCAGTGCGTGGGCTTCTCATTGCGGTGGCTTCTCTCGTTGCGGAGCACGGGCTCTAGGCACGCGGGCTTCAGCAGTTGCGGCTCACGGGCTCTAGAGCTCAGGCTCAGTAGTTGTGGCACATGGGCTTAGTTGCTCTGCGGCCTGTGGGATCTTCCCGGACCAGGGATCGAACCTGCGTCCCCTGCATTGGCAGGCAGATTCTTTTCCACTGCGCCACCAGGGAAGCCCAGGAAGACTGATTTCAGGACCTGTCCCCACATAGAGGAAACTCAGGATGGATGGCTATTCCAATCTCTAGAATGTGCCAGAATGAGTAACTCTAGTGGATCCAGAACTTTCCGTGTTTACATTATCCATCTGTCCTCCCTCCTCTTTTCACAAGTTATGCCCAAGTATTAACATTTACTAACCAGTGAAATCATAAGGACAGACCCTTTGCTGGAATTCTCCTTTACCCTTTTTTTCTTGGATTACTTTTCATTGTTGAATAATATATCATGTATTATAGAGATCCTAAATGTACAGTTTAATAAATAAAGACAAATGCGTCTATCAAGATAGTGAACATTTACATCACCCCAAAAAGTTCTCTCATGCCTCTTTCCAGAAAATCTCCCACTCCTGCTAAAGGCAGCACCTGTTCTGAAGTCTATTACCATAGATAGTTTAACCTGATCTAGATCTTCATATAAATGGAATCGTACAGAATATACTTTTTTATTTCTAGTTTTTTGTGTGTGTGTGTGTGTGTGTGGTACGCGGGCCTCTCACTGTTGTGGCCTCTCCCGTTGTGGAGCACAGGCTCCGGACGCGCAGGCTCAGCGGCCATGGCTCACGGGCCCAGCCGCTCCGCGGCATGTGGGATCTTCCCGGACCGGGGCACGAACCCGCGTCCCCTGCCTCGGCAGGTGGACTCTCAGCCACTGCGCCACCAGGGAAGCCCTATTTCTAGTTTCTTTCACACAGCACAACTTCTTTGAGTTTCATGCTTTATTACCTATATCAGCAATTTAGGTAATGTATCTTTTTTCTCTCTTTGCTTCAAAGATTTTCTCATTTCTTAAAAAAAAATTTGATTAAAATATGTCTTAGTGCAGTTTTCTTTGTCTCTTTCACACTTGGTATTAGTGGTACTTTTTGTTCATAATGTATAATAGTTTATAATATCTAGTTTATAGTTTTCATCAAATTTGGGAATTTTTCAGCCATTATTTCTTCAAAAATGTTTTCTGCCTGCCCTCATTTCTGGGACTTCATTTATATGTACATGGTGTATGCTAATATTGTCCCATAAGTCACTGAAGCTCTTTAAACTTTTAAGCCATTTTTTTCCTCTGTATTTCAGTTTGCCTAGTTTTTATTGCTATATATTTAAGCTTGCTAATTTTTTCTTTTACAGAGCTTAATCTTCTCTTAAGTCCACCCACTGAAATTTTCATTCAGATATTGTATTTTTAGGTCATAGAATTTTTATTTGGTTATTTTAAAACTAATTTTTATTTCTCTGCCAAGTTTCTTCATATGTTTATTTATTGTATTCAGCTTTTCCATTAAATGCTTGAATATATTCATTACAGCACTTATAAGTTCTTGGCTAATTTTAACATCTATGTCATCTTTGAATGTGCATCTATTGAGTTTTTTGGTCCTGATTATTTTCCTGCTCCTTTGCAGATCTAATTTTTTTTTTTTAATCGTTTGCAGGATGCAACATTCCTGAGAGTTTAGATCTGTAGAATAAGTCTGTAGAAATCCTTATAGGTGAGAGTAGCCCCAGTTTTATGACAGACTTCACTGAAGTTTCATCCTGATAATGTACAAGTTAGTATTCTATGGAAGACTTCAGGAACTCTTATGCAGACCTCTAGAACTTCTTTTCTGCACAGATTTATTCTGCTTTGGCACCCCTTCTCACACATTCCAGCCTCCCCAGTAGCCACAAACTTTGATTTCTGTTCCTCTACTCAGACACAAAGCTGCTCACTCTTTGGGCTTTACTTCTCTGTGCTGCAGTTTAGAAAACTTCCCAGTCAGAATGCTGGGGTTAATGTTGTAATCATTTCATATGTTTCCTTTCTTTCAAGGATCACAGCCTTCCACTGATCAAAACAAAACAAAACAAAAACCAAAGAACTTTACCATGTGTGTTTTTCCAGTTTTATACACTTTTATATGGCGGGAAGATAAGTTTGATATCCTTACTTTGTCATGGCTAACACAGGATTTCCTACGTTTATTTTAAAGATTTATTGCATTGTTTTGTAATTATCTATATGGATCCCTTCCCCCAAGACTTGGTCTAAGTCATTTTTGCATCTTTAGGCCCCATCAAGCACCTTAAATGGTGCAGAGTGAATGATTTTTGAATGAATGAGCTAATATATATGTGTATATATATGTGTGTGTGTGTGTGTGTGTGTGTGTGTGTGGCAATTCAAGTTTTATGTTATGTGCTGTTTAGAATTGTAATAGTTTAGTAAAGTTATGTGGTTATGTTATTTAAATAGCAGTTAACTTTATACTTAAAAAAATAGGGAACACATATACATGGCTCAAAATGAGAAAGGTTCCAAAAGTGAAATAATGAAAAACATGTCTCCTTGCTTCCTTGTTCCCCAACCAGTTCCCCTTTTTTGAGACAAAGTTAGTTACCAGTTTCTTGTCTAATCTTCCAGAGGAATATTAGGCATTTGCAAACATATGTATATATATGAATTTTCTGTTAACTAAATTGCAAGATATGGGTATTTTTCCATACTAGTACTTATAGACCTACTTCGTTCATTAGCCACTGGAGTCAATATGTGGTTGCACCAGAATGTATTTAACTCTGCTTCTGTTGTAGACCACATAGGTTATTCCCAGTCATCTTCTAATACAAAAACAGCTATGTGGAATATTCTTGTTCATATGTCACTCATATGTCGTTTCAAGTATATGAGTATATGTGTGAATATAGAATTCTTGGTCACTGGATCCAGGTTGTTTTTTTTAAATAGATGAGCAATACGTGTGTGTGTGATTCTTTGGAGATAAGTTTTCACTATGTGAGTGTGAGTGCAGTTACCATTCCACCTGTAATGACAAATAGCATTAATTACTTCTCTTCTTATATAATTAAGAAAGTTTGATTCAATCCCTTAAGTAAACTGACATATAGAAACTGAAGTAAATACCATTGGAAAGACAAATAATAAAACAATTCAGCACCTTCCGTGATCTGCTTCAAAGGATGCAAGGAATTCCCTCCTATTCCCCACTCAAAAAATCATAAATGTTTATGCTTTGGCAAAAGTATATTTTTTCCTCAACTTCTTTGAGAAACCTGAAGACCTTCAATGGATTTCTGGCAGAATGAAATGACAATTTCTTTATTTTTCACCATGAAATTAGTGTCTGTAATCCACAGAACATTATTACTTGTGGAATGATTTAGTATCCACCTAGGTTTTGCCTTGTGTATACTTTTGATTTGCTTCAGGAATTGAGGAAAAATGTTGGTAATAGAATATAATACAGCACTGAGATACCAAGGAAAGTCTCTTGGTAAATAGGAGATAGACAGCTATTTCTTAACAGCTAGTAAAGCAGGATAGAAATTTAGTTCTTAAATGTTTAATTTCCGGAAGTATTGCAATATTAAGAAAGGCTTTTATGTATTAAAAGACTGCCTGTTTGAAAGATAAATACCATATGATATCACTTACATATGGAACCTAAAATACTACACAATGAACTTATCTACAAAACAGAAACAGACTCATAAACATAGAGAACAGACTTGTGGTTGCCAATGGGGAGGGGGTGGGGGAGGGGTGGAGTGGGAGTTGGGATGAGCAGACGTAAACTATTATATATAGGATGGATAAACAACAAGGTCCTACTGTATAGCACGGGGAACTATATTCAATATCCTGTAATAAACCATAATGGAAAAGAATATGAAAAAGAATATATATGTATATAACTGAGTCACTTTGCTGTACAGCAGAAATTAACACAACATTGTAAATCAACTATACTTTAATAAAAACTTAAAAAATTAATAATTAAAAAAATTTTAAATTGCCTCTTTAATGGAAAATTATGAGTATATCTAGGCAGTTTCTCTATTAAGATGATCCCAAAGTACACACAGTCTACATACATTTTATAACAAAAGTGAAAATGTACATGAATTAGTTAAAAATAGTAAAATAAATCCTGTTATATTCTTTAGAGTTCTAGGTGCTGTAAGAAGTATACTTGCGATTTAAAAAAAAATGTTAACCTTTAATAACCCACATGACAAACAGAAGAAGAAATCGGCAGCCTCAAATTGTAGGAATAAACAAGAAAGCTAACAGCTTGTCCCAGTGCGTTATCAGCTAGACTAGTACTTTCCAAAGCAAGAATCCTTTAGTAACGATATACTGTGGAGGAAGGCAGAGATGATTGTATATGGTAGACAGTGCAAAACAGCCATTTTTAAACTTCATATGTGAGTTGCATATTTATTTTCATGTATTTATTTTCATAGTGGTACATCATCTGAGATTTTATTACAAGTAGGCTAATGGAGATAGTATCATAGTCAATTAATTTGTAAAAATATGAATATAGGAAAAATATTAAGGAATTAGAGGTGGGAATTCACATCTGTCAAAAATGGCACCAGTGGAGCTGGAATGATGGAATCGTGGGAAGTCTGGAGCCAGGGCCACTGCCCAGGCACTGACATGACCTATACCCCAGATTTTGGTCTTGTTCTCCAGTCTATGAAGTCTTTGTGTTCCGGACTGTGCTCTGTTTGCAGCAGCCTCTATACCACAGGCTCTGACATCACTTTTCTTTTGTGCACCACACCCAGCTCTGTCTATCTCAGCCCATACTTCATGCAGGCCCTGCCCTTGGAGGAGTCCCCGGACATCTTTCACTCTTAACAGAGGGGGAGACGGTCCCCAGTGTCAAGCCCTCTGAGATTCCCAAACCTAGTTGGAAAAGGTTCTTGACTTGAAGCAAGATCACAGATTCTGCCTCCCCAAACTCAAATGAATCAAAAGCAAGACCACCTCCCCCCAACTCTAGGAGGTATGTGTGTGACAGCTTTAGACCTAATGAAATGCCAAGAGATTTCTGGGGTAGAGGCATATAATTGTTTTTTGCAATAACTTAAAGCTGAGAGGATAAAAGTTCTGGACAAGGATGAAAGTCCATGAACTCAGGAGCAGATCCAAAAGAAACATAACCAGGAAAGAGAACAAGACAGGTGACGTCGTTTGAGACCCTGTACCAGGTTATGCATGGGACTTCCCTTACCTGAAACGTATGTGAGCTTAAGTCAACTTGATTTAGGTATTTTGTCAAAGCTCTGTACATTCTTTCCTCCTGGATGCATTCGGCAGAAAAATTGAAAGAAAGTCATCCAGCCAAAAACTGAAGCTTGGTGAAGATAAGACAAAGTGAGCCCAGATAAAGTAAGAAGAATATCAGCGGAAATCACTCACAATGTATTAGAACAAAGCAATGGTTGGACAGAACTGCCCAGGTTAAGCATAAGCAAGATAAAAAGAAACGCCAGGGCTTCTCTGGTGGCGCAGTGGTTGAGAGTCCGCCTGCCGATGCATGGGACGCGGGTTCGTGCCCCAGTCCAGGAAGATCCCACATGCCGCGGAGCAGCTGGACCCATGAGCCATGGCCGCCGAGCCTGCACGTCCGGAGCCTGTGCTCTGCAACAGGAGAGGCCACAACAGTGAGAGGCCCACGTACCGCAAAAAAAAAAAAAAAAAAAGAAATGCCAAGGGGACTATGTAAACATACAGCCAAAGGAAAGAAAGACAGAGTAAACCCTCTGAGGTTGGGAAAACACAATCCAATGAATGGTTTCCTCTGCATGTATTATGCTATGTAAAGACTTATAATAAGACGAATTTATTAAAATAAGAAATGAATAATGAGATAATAAAACAATAGAGACGAACTGAAACTCCAAACCACGCAATTTCAGATTAAATACATAAGCTAGAAAAAGACTTGACTGAAAGGCTGGTTATCCCCACAGAGGAAAGTAATGGTGAGTGCAGAGGAAGAAGGTAAGGAGACCAAAACAATTAGAGAGAGATGGTGGATGTGGAGGTCAAAGGTAACCCAACCCAAGAATGACTGATGTGCCTCAAGGTAAGATTTCAGCGAATGGGGCTCACAATTCAGAAATAGGATACAGAAAAAATGTACCTGCCATGAACTGAGTGAACAGATTAAAAAGACAACTTAAGAGTGAGAAAAAAATGATACAGAACAATCTATACAAAATGTACTCAGGTCAAGCTACTGCATTTTATGAATAAAGGCTTTTATAACTATGCTATCAGAATATGAAAGTCACAATCAGAGAGAAGAAATAAAGCTGACCTCAGACTCTTCCACAGCAACATTCAATGTCAAAAGACAACAGAGTAATACGCACAAAATTTTGAGGGGAAGAAAATGTAGCAGCCATGCTGTCATTCAAGAATAAAGCTGACTGCTTCTTCTGACCCTGATGGAGGAACAGGGACCAGATTGGCCTTCCAGTAATAAAACAGAAAATTCTATATATTAAAAAAAGGGTTTCTAGACACTAGACATTAGGCAGAATAGGGCTTTAATTCCTGAAAGAAAAGAAAAAAGTGAGGTTTTACTGACCACGACACCAGGGAGTTTCCAAGGAGGAATTCACAGGCAGTGGTGCAAGAGAAGAAACCAGGAAGAGCCGGTAATCATCTGGAGTTGAAGAGAAAGAGATCAGAGTTTGGGGAAGCAAAAGTGGCTAAAATTGGTGGTGCAGAGTCCTGGAGAGAGATGGCTGCCCAGGCAAGCTCTAAAGATCTGCAGGGAGATCCCTCAAATCTTTGGTTGGGTGCTGGTCCATAAGGGTGAGAGGAAGCCATCTGAGGTCACAGGAAAAGAGCCACTGGAAAGCAGTGTGACAAACAGTTCCTGGAGTTGACACAGAGCTGGGAAGAAAGACTTTGTAATAGAGAATCCAGAAAGAGACCCACACAATGTGGTCATTTCAACGAAGATGCCAGATGCCAAGACAATCTATCAGGGAAGGGGTAATCTTTACAAGAAATCAAGCTTAAACAATTGCACACCCACATGTATAAGAATGAATCTCAGCCATTATTTCATACTATATTAAGAAAAAAACCTCAAAATAAGCAAATAACCATAAACGTAAGAATTAAAATTATAAAACTTCTAGAAGAGAGCATAGGAGAAAAATACCTTTGCAATCTTGGGTTAGGCAAAGATTTCTTAAATATGACATTTAAAGCACAATCCACAAAATGAAAACAATTGGTACTTAGACTTCATCCAAATTAGAAAATTTTTCTCTTCAAAAGATACTACAAAGAATATGAAAAGATAAGCCAGAGACTGGGAGAAAATAGTCGCAAAACATATATCTAGTAAAGGACTTACATGCAGAATGTACCATATAAAAAACTCTTAAAACTAAAATGTCCACCAAGAAGAATATGTATAAATAAATTCTGATTACTTCATACAATGGTAAACCTGATGTATTGGCATGAAAGGGAGTCCTATGACAAACTGTTGAGATTTTTAACAGAGGATTACAAAATAGAACACAGAGTAGAACTTGGTTTTAATACAGATATGTATGGGCATAAGGATATGGGTATAAAAGTCATTGCCCAAGTATGAACACAATTATTTCTTTTAGGATGAATTTTTAAATTATATTTGCTTTCTTCCTTTTTTCTGTGAGTTCCATTTGATATTTTTTTCTAACAAGCATATATAATGCTTGCATCATGATATAAAATTATTTTCAGACTGGAAGAAGAGCTAGAAGGACATAACTACGGAAATTCTGTCCTATCCCTAAAAATGTAGTTAAAATGAATAGACTTAAGTAGAAAAAACTAGTTTTCCCCATAATATATAACGCTGTGAAGATAAAGATGCACATTCACTGTGTTAAGGGTGTGTGGTTAACTTGGTACAACTTTTTCTGGTGAGCAACTTAGCAATGCATAGCAACAGCTTCAGAAAACGTTCACCTGCTTTGACTCCCATCTAGAAATCTAAGCAAGGAAATATTCAGAGATATGGATGCAGGTTTATCTAGAAGGATGTTCATGCATTGTTCTTTTTCAATTATAACTTAAAGTTTGGAGCAACATAAATGTCCACAATAGTGGAGTATTTGTACATATATCCCCGATAACTCATTCAACAAATATTTGCTGAGTGTCTGCTGTGCCAGGCTCTTTGGCAGACCCTGGGTCTAGTGGTGACCCAACCAAACAAGTCCACCTCCTGGTACATAGTCTAGTTATTCTAGTGGGAAAGACAGACAATATCAACTCATTCCGCAAATAAGTTAGGTGCTATCCAAGAAAAGTACAGGATGAAAATATGCGTATACAATATTACTTTACAGCCAGATAAAGAATATAATAAAAAGAAGTGTGCATAATGTGCTGTGAACATCTATTTATTATCTCGAGAAATGATCTTCTTGCCAAATGGGGAACTTTCTCTGAGGGCCAGAAATGATCATTTACAAACTACTCGCCACTCAACAGGGAGAATGGAGTCACAAAGACTTAAAGCAGGAATGTTCAGAACCACTTCCATCAGAGAACTAAAGAGAAAGAGAGATGAAACCTCTCAAGGTATAATTCAAATAATGTGCAGGTGTGATCCAATTTGAAAGAGGAAATTTGAAAGGTGCACTTATTTATCAAGGTCTAAAACTAAGGTGTCAACTTTTCTCTTTCCACTCTCCAGTATCTTTAGCAAGGGCTTCATCTCCTTAGGGTTTCCTTTTGGAACACTTGCTAGGATCAAGTCATTAACCTTGGTAGGTGGGACTCTATGCTGTCGGCTGCTAGAACCAGCAGCATTTGGGGGGTACGGATCCTCTGCTCCCTCATTATTTAGGAATTCTAGTTCTCTCCTGACGTGATAGGCTGAACTTTCTTCCAAGGCACTTGAAAAAGAGTTATGAATTAATTGTGTGATTGAGGAAGTCTTGGAAAGACCATGCCTACCCCCTCGTTCCTGCTGGCTGGCTGTAACCATAGCAACCTCTTACTCCAGACCAAAGTTCAGCTGCTGTAAATCTTTACGACCACGTTCATAGTCCAATGTTCATTAGTATGACCCTTCCTCATGGAGAGAGAGGTTTTATATTTTACAAGCAAGTGTTAGACTCCTTTTCTAAATACTGGACTCCAAATGAGAAGGTCCACAAATATTATAAAAAGATCTTTGTTTTTTTACCCTAGGATCCTTATTTTCCTGAGAAGATGCCTACGGCAACGAAAAGATTGATGTTCTTATCCAGCTTTGTCACAAGCTTGGGGGCTCTCATTGTAATTTGTTCTATTCTTACAACTCAAGAATGGATCCGCAGTACAGTTGCCATTAGTGAACCTTCTTCCAATGGTAGTGTGATTATCACCTACGGACTCTTTCGTGGGAAGAGTATTCAAGAATTGAATCATGGACTTGCAGAATCAGACAAAAACTTTGAAGGTAAATCATAACTCATTTGAATGGATACAGTGAGATTGAATTAACTGGGTAAGATTCATACCATCCTGTATTTGGGTCAAATAGCCCTTCAGAAATAATTTCCTTGTGAACTTAGCTGGGCTGTAGATATGAACGCATATTTTTAATTTTGAAAATTCACTGAATCATTACTTCAGCTTCCTCGGTTCTGGTTGTGTCTATTAGTAAAACAGTCTAAATCATTCTAGCAGAGGCTATGCTTAAACAGTACTACAGAGTATATTGATAGGTAAATAGTTAAGTAAAAATATGGAGCACCAACATGGTATTCTACAGCCAGTAGCGACAGCATTTTTAACTGTATTGACTGTGGATTTTTAGCTGGAGCAAGAACCTCTGTCCAGAACTTAATTACTGGCATCTACGCAAGGAAAAAATAAAGTGGAAAAGATGGACAATTTCTTATCCTTATATGTCAAGTTAATTTCTTTCACTGATTTGAATTTGCAGTCTTACCTCCAAAACATCTCATTGCTGTTGGAATTGCTATTAAATTTCCATTAAGTCTGTTAATCGAATATTTTACAGGAATTCCTAAGTTTTTTTTTCTGATTTCATACACACTAATGTCCTACTCTCAATGGGTGGAAAACAAAAATTCCTTGAGAATGATAAGTTGAATTTAGCTATTTGTTTGGCATTTGAAGTTTGAATATATGCCATTATGTTTTCTAAATTTAAAACCAAATTTGTGACTTGTTTACCACCTTAAATGGACTTTGTTTTGAAGGGTGTTGCGTGCAGCTCACTACACAGGCTTTATCAGGTATTATGCAGTCATCACCTCTCCTGCCCTGCTGTGGTGGATTGCCTTTCCCTATGAGAAGTTACCATGTCAGTTTCTTAGCTAGGATGAGGTCACACTGAAATCTCCAGAGAGTAATGAATATTGCAAAGCTCTGCTGTATTTCTACATAGGATTTATCACATGGTGCCGATTTGGGGCTATAGATTTTGAAATGAAGTGATGATGATGGCTGAGTTCAACTTGCCAAAATAATTCAGCCTACAGTACGCCGATTGGTGAGGAAAAGAATCAGTTCAACCTGGGGAGGAAACTCTCCGTGGTGTAGCTAGATTATTCGGGCAGCTCAGGCTCACCAGGGGCTCTACTAGCCTCATCCAGAGGTATCCCAGCTTGTCCAACACCCAGATGAAAAGTGCCAGGTGTCCACCAGTGAGCATGTTGCCTTGCTACTCCAAAGATTCTGGATATTTAATTTTGGTTCAAAAAAACCTTCCTGAGCAGCTACTATGTGAGTGAGGGGCTTGGATCCCAAGCGGAACTGCACAGAGCTGGGTGGACCCACCACCTAGTCTTTCTAGAGAAAGGCCCCGACCCCATCAGTTAAATCCATCAGCCTGCACTACTTGTAGGACAAAGGAGTGTGCAGGTCACTATGAGAACAAGGGGGACTTTCACCCCAAATGTGCCTCCCCCTGCCCACCAGTCTCTTTTCACTACCTACCCCTTTTGTTCTGGGGCAACTCAAAACTGTACTATCGGCTCAAGCTAAAAATAATGAGGAAAGTGAGTCGGCTGCAAAAATCAATGAACTGCTAGAATGACTGAACTGAAGAAATGAGGTTTATATCTCCAGAATTTACAAAAAGCTCCTTCTTACTACTCCTACCTGTCCACCCCACCCCATACACATCCCATACTTTCCCCCCCGGGGGTGGGAGCGACATATCATTTGCCCCCAGAGACATGACCACACTGGGCGGTGTAGCATAAAGGGGCAGAAAAAGCTTTCCAGCGTCTTTCTTTCTGAGACACCCCTCATCAATTTCCTAGAGGCTGAAGCCATCAGCTGGGATGTCCTGGGAGAGCTCCTAGGCCACACTCTGGGATCCATGGAGTTAATGAGCCTTTCCAGGGATACACTGTGGTCCAGGGACTGAGAAGCTCCACTGGGTCAGGCCCCCTGGTGACCAGGTGCTTGAGGAGGGGGTGGAGGCCATTCCTCTGCACAAAAAAGCCACCGGCTCTCCCTCAATTTCCGAGGACTTCCTGAAAGCCAGAGCTAGAAGGGCCAGATGGCCAGTGGGGCTTGAGTTTAAATGTCCATGCACAGGAAGCCTGGATGTCCGGATGACCACCCCCCCCGATTTGTGCACTGCCCACCACCCAGTACATTTCGGCCTCCCAGCTGCGGGAGCCGTGGCCTCTTTCCCCGGGGCTGCCAGAATCCGAGTGATTAGTTTCAATTGTGAGGTGGCTTTCTCGATTCTGACGCTTGATCCCTCAAAGGAAGGAAAAAGAACAGAATGTAGTTGCTAATTTTGTAGGCAGAGAGCAGCTGTCAGATGTGGAGGTTGATTGTGATTTCATTCTTGCCAACTTTCACTGAATTTCCAGCTTTCATTGTCTGAGTTCTGAGCCAGCAAGGGGAGGGGAGGTACAGCTATCACACCTGTGCGGCGGGAATTCAGAAGGCCGAAATAGAATTTGGAAATATGGCAGTTAAAATTAAGATAAATTGTCACATTAATTCACAGAACATGTGAGTCAGTAGGCTCCAATTGGACTCCCTTTTGAGAACGGATGTCTAGTAGATCTTACCAACAGTCAAAAAGAAAGCCAAACCTGTCACTTTCTAATTTACTCTGAAAAGGTGGAAGGTTCACCATTTGCAAATGAACATCCATTTACAGCTTTTAATAAGAAAACTTCCCCAGGGCAATTGGGTGCCTTGGACACAGGACATTTTTCCCATGCTGAAATTTTTATTTTTCTAGTTAAGTATCCAAATTTTGTCTTATTGGCTAAGGACAGAGGTCGTTTAGTCCCCAGCAAACTTCTGATTCGATGCTGGAGTTTCCTCCTTCCTGCTCAGGCAGAGGCTGTGGGAGTGTAGAACAAACGGGAGCAGGGAGAAGTTCTCGCCGGTGGTGACTAAGTTTGGAAACACCTGCAGCATTTGTCCCTGCACCTCTGAACAGGTGTGTCCTGCTTCTTGTTTTTCCTATTCTGGTGTCATCTTCCACGAGCTGCAGAATAGGTGTGTGCTATATCACAGCCATGCCAAGCCCTCACCACTGCATCTCCGGGGTGAGCCAGGCACAGGAGCTAGAGCCTCGGGAATGAGGGCAGGGCCTTTGGAGCTGTCCCAGCCCAGACGCCTTCCCAGAAGCCAGGGGCCCCATCGGGTCCCACCCATCCCCATGCAGGCAACAGGGGGTGGCAGAGAGGACCGCATTCTCAGTTTAACCAATGCCTTTCAGAGTTCTTACCTGGAGTGCATAACAAAGGGGGCTGCGCTGAGAACTTAGCCCTTCCCATGGGTTAATAACAGAAACGGTGACAAGGGCTGGGCACTGCTAGGGATGAGCAGACTGGACGTGAGTGCGCTGAACTTTGCACCCAGGCCCTTCTCACTGAGTGGTGAACTCATGGCCTCCATGTTGCTGAACTGGTTTTTCCCTCTTCTGTCCTCTCTGGTCTACCGTGGGGTTTGAAGGGCTGTAGCTGTGCTCACGGGAGACCATACCCACATTTCTTTTCTCCCGCCCCTTGTCTCTCCTGACTCCTTTCTTGTCTGCTGGCCACACTCTCCTGCCTGCCCTACAGCCCTGTGCTCCTGGCATTCTATCCCCGCTCTGTCTGGAGATACTTCCAGCCCTGGGCTTGGCCACATGACGTGGCCATCAGGATGAATTCTCTCACACACGAGGGTCTTTACCACCAGATCCCCAACATCCAGATATCTGAAGGCAGATTTGCTGGCCAAATTTCTTTCATGCCCACCCTCTGTCCGATGACAGGAAATTTATCTCCCTCTCAAAGTACCGCTCATTTAAAAAGAAAAACATCTGAACTAATAACATGTGGGTATTCAGAGATGGAGAGGGGGTGGACCCTGCACAAGTATCGTCACATCTTATCGGGAGAGTTGAGCCCATCTGGCCAGCACGGGTAGGGAGGTAAAGTCAGACTAAATGTGTGCAGCGTCGGGGCCAGGCTGGCAGGAGTTTTGGAATCCCATCTTATGAAGAACACATTGGGGTTTATATCCCTTTTCAAATACTGGGAAAGGCTCCAGGCAGGAGAGGAGGGAGTGGATTCTGCATCGTTCCAAAAGGAGCATTAGGATCCAGGGTAAATGTTGTAGAGACGCAGAATGAAAAACCTTTAAATGACTAAGGAGACGCCGTGATGGAAAAGGCCACCTTGCAAAGAGAGGGCTCCTTGCTGCCAGGACACGTTTCAGGAGGGGGCTCCCGATCTCCTCTGGCTCCCAGGGCCCCATTCCTGAAAATGTGCCATCCACAGCGGAACAAGAAGGCTTCCGTGGCCGTTCTGGTTTCTGTTCTTTAAAGCTGCTCTGGGGTGAAGATGTGAGAGGCTCCTGCCCTCTCCCAGGGAACCTGAAAAACAGGAATGGAAAGAAGGAAGCTTTTACTTTTTCTTTCCCACCCCCATCATGGTCCTAACACCTTGTAAATCCCAGTGATGGTGTTAGTACATTACTAAGGACTCTGAAATCTTTTTCCCAATTTACTTTTTTCCTTCTGTCGCTGTGACTCTCACAGAACCTCTTGGTAAACACTTTATTGAATGTGGTGGCAATCTCCTAAGGGCCTAAAACACACTGGCTGCTCTTGGAGATGTTTATAAACTCATGGCTGGGTTTCCAGGTAAGTGTGGGGAGAGCGGGTCTCTGGTGTCTGCTCATTTTGTAAACAAAGGAGGGAGCAGAGGAAACAGATGCTGGCTGGTGGTGGTTAGAAAGAGGAGAATGGCAAAAGCAGGAACTGATGTCAAACGGCCCAGGGCACCTGTGTTTCATTTTACGCAAGTGCATATACATGTCTGGAGCTCCCCTGCACTTAAGAAATATGCAAATTTTATGAAAAGGCTGACAGTTTCTAACCCCAGTGCCTAAGCGGGTAGAATGGGGAAGGAGGTAGAATGGGGTGCGCGAGGGTGGACCTGCCCTCCGGTCCAGAGTCGGTCTTTGCATTTGGTACCGCTTACTTACCAAACATTGCTTTAGTTTTAGGGACATTGAACAGTTCTTCCCCAAAGACTCTGCACTTGGCGGTCATCCTGTTCCTGGTCCTTAGTTTGTTCACTTCGCTGTTGAGCTCTGGGTTCACCTTCTGCAACAGCATCAGCAACCCCTATCAGACCTTCTTGGGACCGATGGGGGTGTACACCTGGAGCGGACTCAGCGGTGAGTATCGGCCGAAAGGACATGCTCTCTGCCTCTGTCCCCCTGGTTCCCTCTCACACACGTGGACACACACGGTCACGGTCGAGCCATGGGCATTAAGAGGGCCCCCTGTGTGCTGAGTTGCGTGCTGGGGGCTGAGGTTTATTTCTGTAAACTTACAGCATTTATTCAGTATCTTTGGAAATAAAATTCTGTTTTAGGTGCCCAGGTAAGAGACCAGAGTGAGGTGAGGAAGGCGTGTTAGGTGTTAAAATATATGACATACCCAGTCTTTGCTTTGGAGTATCTGGTGTAAGGAGTTGAACAAAACACACATGCATCCACAAAACATTCACTGGGCTCCTGCGGTGTGCTTGACTCCAAATTAGGCTCCACATGATGCGTGGAAGTCTACACGTGAACACACGTGCACACACATGCATGTGTGTTATTTAGTCTCCTTCTTGCACTCATAGAACAGCAGTCAACTTGGCTTAAAATCTAAACCTGATCGTGGCACACGGAGCCACCAAGAATGTCATTTTGGAGAATCTGGGGCCAATGCCCTTCTTGTGGGCAAGCTGTGATTCCCGGATGTTGCTGGGCGGTGTTGACAAGTTGTGTTACTTGTTTGCTGGGAAAGGTATTGGGGTGGGGGATGGGAAGTGGAGCCCAGCTTGAGTCACAGTGTTTTGGACTTTCTCTGGGTCTCATGGACTCTGTGGCCACTGTGTCTGCCCAGGGATGCGGTCACGTGGGAGCCTCATTGCCCCTGCCGGGCAGCCAGGTTTCACCTGCTCTTTGCCTCCCTCTACCATGAGAACCTGATCTCGAGATCGGATCAGAAGCAACTCATCCTACTAACCAGACGGCTGTGGAGGTGCTCGCGTGTAAGCCACAGGTGGTGCATTTTTTAAAAAAATAAGTTACTTTATTTATTTATTTATTTATTTACTTTTTTTTTTTTTTTTTTTAATTTTATTTTTGGCTGCATTGGGTGTTTGTTGCTGCACGAGGGCTTTCTCTAGTTACAGCGAGCTGTGGCTGCTCTTTGTTGCGGTGCGCGGGCTTCTCATTGCAGTGGCTTCTTTTGTTGCAGGGCATGGGCTCCAGGCGTATGGGCTTCAGTAGTTATGGCTTGTGGGCTCAGTAGTTGTGGCTCACGGGCTCTAGAGCGCAGGCTCAGTAGTTGTGGAACATGGGCTTAGCTGCTCCGCGGCATGTGGGATCTTCCTGGACCAGGGCTCAAACCCGTGTCCCCTGCAGTGGTGGATTCTTAACCACTGTGACACCAAGGAAGCCCGGTGGTGCATTTTTAACACAGTCCAGGAACGTTCAGGGACAAAGAAAGGTGCCCTGGATATTAGGCTGTAAGGAAGCCTCAGAGAAGGGGCTCTGGGCAGCAGCTTTCTCCTGTCTTCCTGCTGAGAGGCCATCCTCACGCTGGCCACTGCAGGTGGCTGGAGTGGCCCCTGTGCTGTGGCTCCCAGCAGAGTGCTGTGCTGAGAACGAACACCCGGCCCTTGGGGGAGGAAAGCCGTGACTGCAGCCCTGGCTGGTGCGAGTGTGTAAACACTTCCACTGCGGCCTTTTTCAAGCTAATGGTTGAGGAAATGTGTGAGTCAGTCCCAGCCCAGCATGGATACAAGGGAGAGCTGTGCAACTCACTGGTCAAGCAAGCGCAGTTCATAACTACCGTGCACCGCAATGGTGGAAACTTGGGCTGCCCTGGGCAAGCCTGCACCATGGCCACGTCTCACGCTCACCCCTCAGCTCTGAGCATTTGGTGTCAGGCTGGTGTAGCCACATCCACACACGACTAGCCCTTTCCTTTCTTTCTGTGATTTTATTACCCGATGGTAAAAACAAACAAATGCCCCAATTTAAAGGGCATCTGCTGTGGGCCAGGCACAACAGTCCTGCGGAATGAGTATTCCTGCTTCCTGGCTCACAGTGGAGCTGAGGGAATTGGCTCCAAACTCAGAGATCCTCACCCAGATGCCAGGGTTCCTTGCCCCAAGCTGTTTCTAGGATGCTTATTCACCTCCGTCAACCAAAGCAAAGGGAAGACTCATTGTCACTCATTGCCAGGGTAAAAAATACACAATTTTAATTTTTGCTCATATGATTAAGAAGCTAAGGGACGCTGTGGCTTCAGGTACAGCTGGATCCAGGGTCTCAGCCAGCACCGTCAGAACTCTGTTCTCCTCCAGTGTTCCCTCTATCATTAAGCATCTGGGCTGGTCCTCTTAAAGGCAAGAGGGCTGCCAGCCCTTCTTGGCCCATCACCAATGCAGCAGCCCCAGGAAAAAAGATGACTTTTCCCCCCAAATCTGACTCTCACTGGAATTGCCCTTCTCCATTTCCGGAGCAAGCTCCATCGTCGGCAGGGTTGAATTCACTGACTGAGCCCCTTGGCAGAGGACTGACCACCTGGGAGCTGGGGAGGATGGATCCGAGAGGAACATCGGGCTCTCGGACCAGACGGGAAGGTCCGATGTGGGCCCAGCGGGATGAAGCCGGCCCCCGTTCCTCGGTCTACACCTGCAGGGCTCGGAGCGCATCCCTCCATCTCGGCAGGAGGGAGCTCCAGGCTTTCAGCCTCTTTCTCCATGGTCGAGTCTAAGCTGGCTTTGCACAGGGCACGTCTGTGGAGGAAAACATGGAAAGTGGGGCCTGCAGCCTCCCTCACCCCGGTCCCCATCTGCTTCTAACAACAAAGAATTATTTGCCAGGCAGCAAACTCCCGCCACGTTCCCTCCCAGGCTTGGGGCAAGTTCTGACACACAGAGAGGCTGCGAGCTGGGCAGAAACACACTCGGAGACTTTGACTTTGCCTCTCTGTTCAGCATTTGGCTTTGCCTCTGAAGGCCCTCACAGCCTCCAGCTCGGATAAGGCAGACTTGGGCCCCGAGTTTGGTTGGAGAATTTAGTGAAAACTCAGTTCATGGAAGGCTCAGCCTGCAGAGGGTTCTGGCCACAGAGATGCCATCACTGTGTCCTTGCCTTGGGTCAGTGTGGGAAGAGGGCAGGGGTCAGGCTGCCCTCAGGGGTCCTGGAGGCAGAGGGAAGGGCCACACACCCCTCTCCAGGCTGGGCTTGGACACCCTCTCCTTGGCTGCAGGGAAGAGGAAGGAGTGATTCGCTAGTTTGTTTCTGAACAATCAGGAGGGGGTTCTGCTTTTCTTAAATTTATTTGTTTATTTTTGGTTGCGTTGGGTCTTCGCTGCTGCACGTGGGCTTTCTCTAGTTGCGGCGAGCGGGGGCTACTCTTCGTTGAGGTACACAGGCTTCTCATTGCAGTGGCTTCTCTTGTTGTGGAGCACGGGCTCTAGGTGCATGAGCTTCAGTAGTTGTGGCGCACGGGCTCAGTAGTTGTGGCTCATGGTCTCTAGAGCGCAGGTTCAGTAGTTGTGGCGCACGGGCTCCTCATTGCAGTGGCTCCTCTTGTTGTGGAGCACAGGCTCTAGGCATGTGGGCTTCAGTAGTTGTGGCACAGGGGCTCAGTAGTTGTGGCTCGCGGTCTCTAGAGCGCAGGCTCAGTAGTTGTGGTGCACGGGCTCCTCATTGCAGTGGCTCCTCTTGTTGTGGAGCACGGGCTCTAGGCACACGGGCTTCAGTAGTTGTGGCGCACGGGCTCAGTAGTTGTGGCACATGGGCTCTAGGAGCACGGGCTTCAGTAGTTGTGGCTCTCAGGCTCTAGAGCGCAGGCTCAGTAGTTGTGGCACACAGGCTTAGTTGCTCCTCAGCATGTGGGATCTTCCCAGGCCAGGGCTCGAATCATGTCCCCTGCATTGGCAGGTGGATTCTTAACCACTGTGCCACCAGGGAAGCCCTGGGATTCTGCTTTGAGGAGAAAAATACCAGCATCACCTCCTGGGCCCCTGTGCCCTCTGACCCCAGCCTGGCATGGCACAACCCTGACCCCAGGGGATAGAACTGTAGTCTGAGAGATGATGGAGCTGGAGAGAACCTTGCAGACTGTGTGTCCCAACACATTTGATCCTCAGTCCAGGAACCAAGGGCAGAGAGTAACCCGGCAGGTCACAGGGCCCGATGGGGACAGGCTGGGGTGGGAAGCCAGTGTCCCGAGCCTTCAGCGCCTCCTCCTTCTACCAGGGGCTCCCTCCAGGCCCAATAAATCTTCTGTCCCAACAGCCAGACGATAAGCTGTGAGAGGCGTGCCCTTTTACTTGGGGCCTAGGTCAGCATCCATGTCCATGGCGGCCCCTCCCAATTCAAATCAAAGCATCCCCTTCAGGAAAAAGCATTTAACCCATTTCCATCCTACCCCTTTATGACTAAGCTTTCATTAGAAACTTCCCAAGAGCACGATGAAGGATAATTAAGGGGTGTGAGATGCGTAGCGCAGAGAGGAGGGGGTTTGTATGTACCCACTCCTTTTATTATTAAGAAATAAAACCATTAGGTTGAGGATGAAAGACCGTCATCAAGGAGAGTGAGAACTCCTCACGCAGAAGCCCTCTCATTAGGGCCTCTGGAAGGCCGTTCCCTGGGTGTGGGTTACGATCAGGACAAGTGTGATGCCAAAATGTCCTTCTAGTTCTGGGTAAATGTCAGCAGATGACGAGTCACGCAGCCTGTGTCCCAAAGGACCTCCGTCCTGGGGATTCCCGGACAGCCATCTGGTGCGCTCAGGCCCCGCTCCACGGGACGGTGCACCGGCAGCATCACGAGTCTGGAACGTCGTCTGCGTCCTGACCTTCCTCCTCCCGCCTTTTGAAACAGCTTTATTGAGATGTGACTCACATGCCATACAGTTCACCCATTTAACCTGTGCCATTCAGTGGTTTTAGTATATTCACAGATCTGTGCAACTGTCACCACAGTTGATTTTAGAATATTTTCACCGTCTCAAAAGGAAACTCCTCCCCCGAGCCCATCCCCAGTCCTAAGCAGCCATGAATCTACTTTGTGTCTCTAGCTCTCCCGCTTTGGAAGATGAGGGGTGAGGTTCAGAGAAGCTAAACTCATCTCCCAAAGCCAGTAGCTGGAGCCCTTGAACCCTGCTCTCTCTGACTCCAGAACTGTGTTCCTCAACTAGGCCAAAGGAGCTTTTCGAAGTCAAAATGCAGGAACGTCCTCTAGTGAGAGACATGTTGTGAAGAATAAAAAAGGGAAGATAAAAGATTTAAAATGCTCTTCTAAAGTGAGTTTAGTAAAGAGATCCTTCCTGGTTAAATGCTGTGCTCTATTGTGTGTAGGATGAAATCCCAGCTCCCGAGCCGGCATTCAGAGCTCTCCAAGTGGGCTCATCCTCTGTATCCAGTGCTCAGGACCCTCAGTACCCCACCCCAGCAGATGAGCTTGTGCCTCACAGACCCAGATGCTCTGAGTTCATCAACCACCACGAGTCTCTGTTTGGGCTGCCTTTTCTATTTGTCCTTCCTCAGCCTTTCCATCCAGCTGGTCTCTCTAGATAGTTTCCCCCATTGACCCCCATGTTCAGGCATTTATTCATCACTCAGTCAGTACACCTGCTAGGTTCATTGCCCAGGGAAGTGGGCAGAGCAGCTCCTTCTGAAAGGACTTGAGCTGAATGTTTCTCCCTGTCCACAAGTGCCCTGCACCATCTTTAGCATTTGGAGCCTAGAATCTAGCTCACGTCTTTCATTTCTTTTCCATTCTCCCTAATGCTTAAAAGAGAGTAAATCCCAGTGTAGATATTCAGTGAATACCCATAGAGTACGTGTGATAAAAGGAAAAGAGTGACATTAAAACATGTATCACCATGTTATCTATGAAACTATTTCTTCCTTTCAGCATCCTTCATATTCATAACCATGGTTCTCTTTGTGGGGAACACACAATCCAACCATCTCTCAGAAGAGCTGGCCCAGAGGCTCTACCCACTTTATCCAGCAGTCACTCACCAGGGAACCTCCCACAGTTATGGATACTCCTTCTGGCTCACCCTGCTCATCATTCTTCTAAACATAGTCACCGTGGTCATCATCATCTTCTACCAGAAGACCAGACACCAGTGGAAGCAGGAGCAGAAAAAGCCCATGGAATATGCCCCAAGGGATGGAATTTTATTCTGAATTCTGTACCTGCATTTGGCGGTTAGGTCTACTCTGTTGTATTCCAGCTCCCCGAGCAGTAACTGGCTGGCTTGTCTGGATGATCAGCAGGTAGAGTGCAACCCTGTTTGCCTGTCATTCTGTGACAGTTTTTGTATCTCATGACACTATGTTCTTCATAACTGATGTACCCTTGAAAAAGGATGCTTCCCATGAGGGTGGGGAAGATGAAAACGAAAGCTCTCCAGTCCTTGTAGTGTTCAAAGCAGTAGAATGATTGTGAGCCTATGGACCCTTCTGACCTGGTCTCAATCTCTTAGGTAATAAAGGTTTGGGTTACGCACCTTCCCTTTGAGTTGCTCAAAGCACTTTGGCACCTATGATCTCATTCACCTCAGGAGAGACCACACATTTTTATTCCACTCTATGAATGAAGACTTCCAGGCACAGAGAGATTTATGCAGAACTTGTTTTTCCTAGACCAGGTGTTGGAAGCAAAAGGAGAGACTTAGGGGTGTATGACCTGGTCCTCTGTACCCTCAACTGCCAATATAACTTAAACCCAGTGGTGAGTAGAAATGCTTGTATTCATGTTTGAGTTTCCAAGATGGGTTTTTTGTAGGGAAAAGATTAGGAAGGAAGATCAAGGAAAGATTAAAATTATAGCCCCACAGCCTCATGCTAAGAGGTTAAGTATGTTTTTGCTTTAAAAAGATTGTGGTGAATTCAGTCAAAAGAGAAATGTCATATTATGGTAAGTTCCAAAAACCCCACCAGCCAACCCTCTGCTTAGTTGCTGCAGTGTCCCCGACACAGGTGTAGATGGTCAGGTGGGAGTGTATCACCCATCAGCAGACTCCTGCCCAGCCAGAGGCTAAGAAATGGGTTCCAGCTCTATGGCTTGCAGGCATACCCTGACGGTAGGTGCACAGCACAGGTGATGTGTTGCCTTCTAAGAACAGGTGGGTGGAACGAGTTCATGGCCTCATGAGAGGACAGTGGGTGACCTGAAATATTTTAAAAGACACCAGATGGATTCGACCTACTTCGCCAGTAGGATATTCTCCTGGAAAATCACTTTGAGAATCTTTTGGGCTTGACAGAGCACTGACAGAATTCTGAAATAATCACCTTTCACGTCTTGATGGAACCAGAGCCAAAAGAAGCAGAATTCTCTTAGTGTAATTTACAAAGCAACAGCTCTTTGGACAGAAGGATACATCCTTTATGAAACTAGCAGAGATTAACCATCTTACCCATTACTTTTTAACAATCTGTCTTAGAAATAACATTTTTCATTCAAGAAACATGCACTGAATACCTGAGATGTGATTAATGCCTTGCTAAGCCAGGTACCTGCCCCCGCGGAGATCACAATTGAACAGTTAAGACAGACATTCAGGGCTTCCCTGGGGGTGCAGTGGTTGAGAGTCCGCCTGCCGATGCAGGGGACGTGGGTTCGTGCCCCAGTCCGGGAAGATCCCATGTGCCGCGGAGCGGCTGGGCCCGTGAGCCATGGCCGCTGAGCCTGCGCGTCTGGAGCGTCTGGAGCCTGTGCTCCGCAACGGAAGAGGCCACAAAAGTGAGAGGCCCGCGGATCGCAAAAAAAAAAAAAAAAAAAAAAAAAAAAAAAAAAAAAAAAAA
>RJWK010000610.1:0-51173 GCA_004363435.1 Platanista minor | reverse complement strand
ATAATAGGGATGAGTAACAACGAGGAAACAGATGAGGGTTACAAATTTGCCCTCACATCCTGTATCAGTACGAAAGATTCTGTAGCTGGTGAAGACTGTGTTCACTCATCTCAGCATTCGAGCAGAGCTTGGTTTCTTTAGAGGACAAACTACCTTAATGCTTATATCATAAATGGTCTTTGAGGAACCATTTAAGACATGGGAAAATCAGGTAAGTGGGAGTGCAGTTCACAGTTTGGGAGATGAGCTTTGCTCTCTTGCTACATCTGAAGGTGGAAAGTAAAGAAGCTCCTGTGTGTTCAGTGGAAATCTTCCTAAGGAAGGACAGGGTTTGCTGACTATTCACAGCCACAGGCAACGTGGCACGACCCGACTCTGGCCTCCTGCCCTGGCCCCCGAGGTGGGCCTTTTAGTGAATGTCCGCGGGGCAGGGAGGAGCACTGACATGTTTTCAGGGAAAAAAGTGCCGTTGAATCGTAATTTGCTGTTCTAAAACTACTAATAAATGTGCATTCTCTTTCTTTTCTTGTAATGGAACCACCTGGAACACTACTTTGAAGGGGTCCAAACTGTTCCATGAAATATGAATGTTTCAAGGGTCGTGATATGACCCCTAATCAGTCCACGTGGTCCTGTTATGATGAGCTAGTGTACCATATAAAATATCGTGCTCCTCAGTTTTATAAGAACATAGAGTCTGTGATAATAATTGTAGGGAAAGTCGTACTTTACACTAATGTCAAAGTGATGGGGCTCCTCTAATGGGCTGATGCTCGCAAAGCACGGTGGCAGACAGGGGCCTTAACCTCCAGTTAAGCTTCGCCTTCATCATTACAATTTGATTTGATCATCTCACCAAAGCCTGTGGACCAGGCCAGGGCAGAAGGAGTTGTTTCCTTGGATATGCCACTTCTTCGGGCCTAATGAACTATCTTGCAGCCAGCCCCACGTGGCCATACAGGATTGGTACCTGTGGCACATAGCCATACAGGTAGACATATCAGCAGCCTCCTGCCTTCTGATGGGCCTCTTGGAAGCCCTAGGAACCTGCAGTTCTGCAAAGCATAGGCAGGTGCCAAGCAAAGTTCCAGAACAGGTTCTCCCTCTGCCGGCCCATCGCCCACCCAGAGTGCACCCTTCTTTTTCGCTGAAACCAGCCACTGACTGCAGACTTGAAGACAGGTTCTTAGTTGTCTAATGTGATGTCTTTCTATAGCCTGGACCAGGATGCAGAGCAGGCGTGTGTGGGACTGGATGTCTAGGAGTCAGGAGGCTTTCTGATTCTGAAACTCCAGCTTGGAGAGAAGCCAGGCTCCTTGGTCCCTGAGCCCCATGGGGGTCTCCTGACCTTGGGACACAGATCCCCCCTGAGGGCCTTGGGTACATAAGTCCCCCCGCCAGGGGCGTGGAGGGTTGATGCCTGCAGTCTGCTCTCTGGGCTTCATTCCCTGTCCTCACCCCCAAACACCCCCCCGACCCAGGACACAGGACCCAGTTGGAGGCTCCATTTGTACACTGCTCTGACATCTCATAGGAGCTGCAAGAAGCCAGTAGTCCCCCCCACTTCTCTGAGCTTTTCTCATGATGAAAAAATAAGTAATAAATAATAGAAATGACAACCAGTGTGGGATTGAGCAGAGAACGTCTACAGTCAGGCTGCCTGGGGTGGAGAAGTTAATCTCAGCAAGCCTCATTCTAATCATCTGTGAAGTGGGATCACAGTACCAGGCTTCACTCTCAGCAATGTGAGAATGAACTGCGATAAGGGATGTGAAGGACTCGGGGCCTTGATAACTGATGGCCACCCCTCTCCTCACAGAACTGGGAGCCTGCAGAGCGTGGTGGTGGCAACTTTAAGAGCTAGAGAATGTTGCCCCTTTAGCTACCACATTAATAATCCTTTCGTTCTGTAAATGAGCGACAAACAACTTAAACCCGGGGAGGCTAATAAACTTGCCCAAGTGTCCACAACTGGCAAGTAGCAAAGCAGCAGGAAAAACAGGTCTCTGGGCCCCTGTTCTTTTTTACTAACGTTTGATTCGGTTGTGTAAACATTTGTCTGCATCCGGCTGAGGGTGGACCGAGGGGACAGAGGAGAGTGTCTCTGCCTGTGAGCTCTGCCCGCGAGCTCTGCCCGAGAGGAGGCATGGCCTTCGCGGCATTGCCCGTGGGGCTAAGCCGCACATTTCACCGCATTTGTGCGTCTCACAGTGCATCTGGATCTGGTTCATTCAGAACACAGAGGAGCAGCTTGCTCAGGCAAAAGCACCCAATTTGTTTCAAGTAAATCCTCAGCTGGGCTGGAGAGGGCGGGGTCCCCCGATGTGACCCTCCCACACACACCCAGATAAGGCAACGCCCCCGTGACCTAAGGACTTTGTGCTTCTTAAAATAGAAAGCGAGGCCCAGGTTACTCGTGGTGACCAGGGTCACCGGATTATGAAAGCTGAGCCCAAGGAGGAACCGAGACCTGGGGAGGCTGTGGAATATTCAACGCCCTGAATGCGACTGCACGGAAGATCAGCCCAGGCTGTTCTCCCTGCCCTTCCCGCTCTGTGATCTCACGCTGCGCGCAGACTCTGAAAATTCTTAGAGCATCAATTAGAATTCCAGACAACGTCCTAGTTGCAAAAAAAGAAAAGTGAATCTGTCTTTGTGACAGGCTTCAGACCATGAAGACTTCATTTTCAAAACGTTTAAATAGGGCTTCCCTGGTGGCGCAGTGGTCGAGAGTCCACCTGCTGATGCAGGGGACGCGGGTTCGTGCCCCGGTCCGGGAGGATCCTCCCACGTGCCGCGGAGCGGCTGGGCTCGTGAGCCATGGCCGCTGAGCCTGCGCGCCTGGAGCTTGTGCTCCGCAACAGGAAAGGCCACAACAGTGAGAGGCCCGCGTACAGCAAAAAAACAAAAAACAGAAATTTAGCTAGAAATACGTTGTATTTTATGACTATTCCTTTTAAATGAACTACTTTAAAAATGAACACCCCTCCTGCCTCTGTCTCCCACTCCTCACCAAGAGGCGTAGACTTAATAATTTTTAACCTTGACCCTTTGTAGAATGCTCTGCCCCTCTGGCTGTCCTGGAGCAGGACACACCCACAAAATGGTCCCTTCCGGAAGCAGGGGTTCCTGCTTTTCTAATTCAGTGCACAGATGGTGGGTCTTCCAGAAAAGAGTGTGGTCACAGCAAACGATAGCGTCTCTCAATGTGTGCTTCACCTAAATGCTCTACAGGCGAGAATCCGTTGAATCCTCCTGACAAAAGCAGGTGCTGGTTTAGAATGAACTCATTTCACAGATGAGGACTGAGGCTTACACTGGTTAAATGGTGTGTCCACAATCCCATAGCAAGGGAGACACTGAGCAGAGATTCCAGCGCAGACTGTCTGCCATGTCTTGGGTGAGGCACGTGCCCTGGGGGCTGATAATCTTACGGTAGCCCCTTGTGTCTGTATCAAAGTGTTGTAAAATGCCCCAAGTGCACATCCACGCACTAGACCTTGGCCTCCATCAGGTGTCCTCCTGGTAAGTTTGCTGGATTAACTAAGTTTGCTGGATTTCTGAAGTGCTGAATCATTCTCCTTTGGCTTAAAAGTTAACTATTTTCACCAGACATTACACACTGAGTGTTATCTTTATGTACTTAAGGCAGACTAACCTCTTCTTGATGGCTCCATCACTGTGCTAAGTAGAGGTTAAGTATTCTGTTGAAGGCAGGTGAGGCAGTTCAGAAAGCACATGCTTATGTGCTGAGACTTAGGTTTTAGTGACTACACGGTGAACAAATATTTATTGAGCGCTAAGTCTATTTAAGATGGGTGGCAGAAGGTGGGAACCCAGCTGGACAGACAGACCTTGAGTCCACCCTGACGAGGCTTTCCAGCAGAACCTCTTTGGGAGCATCTTGAAGGTGAATCTAGACTAATTGAGAAGGTTCCCCGAGAAAGACGTGGCCTTTGCTCCACCCCGAATTCTGTGACCTTAGAGAGGATCTAATCCAACCCTTGGGTTACATGGAAAGCAAGGGACGCTCAGATCTAGCAAGTCGAAGGTTTCTAATCTCTGCTTCCTCATTTGAAAATAAGAAATAAAAGGGTAGAGGAAGATTTAGGATCCTTTAAGTTCTTGTATTTTTCTTCTTAATTTCGTTCAGTTTATTGTTTAAAGAAACATTTACATAAACACAAAATATGAACAGGTCAAGGTTCCTAGTATGCAGGACACATGTGATAAGTGTTTCCCAGGGAACTTCCATTCCTATAAAAATTTTGGTTTTGGGGATGCTGCTATTATATTCCATATATAACAAGCCTGCTCTGCAGGGGTCTTACTTTGCTGTATAGTGATGTTGAAACGTTCCTTTCAACATTTGCCTCACAAAAGTCAAATACTGCCGTCTGCAGCAACATGGGTGGACCTAGAGACGATCATGCTACGTGAAGTAAGTCAAGGGCAGATATCATCTGATATCACTTATATGTGGCATCTAAAACATGACACAAATGAACTTATCTATGAAACAGAAACAGACTCACAGACATAGAGGACAGACTTGTGGTTGCCAAGGGGGGGGGGGGGGGGGGGAGGGATGGACTGGGAGTTTGGGATGAGCAGATGCAAACTATTATGTATAGGATGGATAACCAACAAGGTCCTACTGTATTAGCACAGGGAACTATAGTCAATATCCTGTGATAAACCATATTGGAAAAGAATGTATATATATATATATATATATATGTATAACTGAATCGCTTTGCTGTACAGCAGAAATTAACACATTTTAAATTAACTATATTTCAATAAAATAAATTTTTAAAAAAAGCACACACAAGAACCTCAGAAAAAAAGGGCAATGAATGAATGATGATGACAATCAGGTACACTTGATAGGATAAGAAAAATTCGCTTCATATTCCAGAATGAGAAATCTTTGAAAAAATTTTCTAATTTCCAGACTCTTCCATTTTTATTACAAATGAGTGCCCAGGAGCTTGTGTTGTACTGTTGAGGAAACTCTGAGGTCATATGTCTGGGAGCTGTGTGGCTTTTTACTGAGCGTACCAACCCACGCATGTTTCACACCCTGCTGTGAACGCAGTGCCTTCGCAAGGTTTTTTTGCTGTACTCTGACCCAAGTCAGTTAATGCCACTCCACCTGATAAACTGCCAAACCCAGTGTGGCTCAATGCAAACATCTAGCTTAATGCCTCCATGAAAATTTGGCTGTCATGGACTCGTTCAATCAAATAAAAACTTGTAGAGAATTTTGATAGCAAGATAAATGATACATCACTTTTTCAGAGGGTCATAGAGATGGATGGCATTTAAGATGCTCATGGCTAAAGATCAGGAGTTCTTAAACCTTTTGGTCTCAGGAGGACTCCTTTGCACTTGCTTGAGGACACTCAAGAGCTTTTGTTTATGTGGGCTGACTGTCCTGATATTTACCATACTAGAAATGAAAACTGGCAAGTTTTCACAATGATCATTTTTTATTTATTAAAAAACCCCAACAAATCCATTACATGTTAATATGAACAACATATTTGAAAGAAAAGTAACTATATTTTTTAAAACAAAAAATAATTTAGTGAGAGGAATGGCATTCTTTTGTATTTTTGTGGATCTCTTAAATATCGGGCTTAACAGAAGACGGCTACATTCTCCCGTCTGCTTCTGTCTTCCATCTGTCATCAGTTGTTTGGCTGAAGAAAACTCACCCTCACATGGAGATATGGTCAGAACAGCGAGGAGTGTTTTATGGCCCTTTATGGGTCTTTGCTTTAAGGTCAGTTGCAACGTGGAATCTGAAACTATAGGAGTGAATTTTTCCTTCTCTGTTACATTAACACATTGCATCCTTTGCATTGGTCTCTTTTGTACTGTGACTGGATCATTTAACCATGCATGACTTTGTAGAATCAAATACTGATGACTTGAAAAATACTGGTTCACTGACTTAGGCAGATCTTCCAAATGTTGACACATTAATTATGAACATCAAAAATTCACATTTGTTAATATTGTCACCAATCTCATCAGAAAAGCCTTGCAGGACTGGGAAGCTGGTAAGCTCAGGATGGCAAATACAAGTTTTCCAGAATTCTAAACTTTTGCTTGAAAGGTCAAATTTTATCGTTGGCAACAAATACTGTCAGGTGTTTTCCTTGAAGGGACAGACTCACTTGATTCATTTTTGAGAAAAAGGTTGCCAAATACTCTGGCCTGAATAACCATAGTTTGTCCGTCATTCTTTCAAATGGAAATGGCACTGCATGAAAGAGGAAGTAAGTTTAGCTCACGTTTCAACCAGTCTCACAAGTGCTTTCCCTGGAGACGCTCGCTGCAAACATGATGTGTGCATATTTTCATTTCGATCAGAGGTGTTCTTAACTAGAACTGGCTTTTTTCCCCACTGCAAGTACATGGTGGTGATGAGCATTGCGATGTCTGGTGCAGTTTGATGAGTGTGTCTTCATTTGTGCTAAAGTGCAAGCAATTTTACCCACCATTGCAAGTACCAACCCAGTTCAAAAGGCAGATGACACCTTACTATTGTGATGAAGATAGTTTTGACCAGAACCCAGAACTCTATTGCAACGATATTTGAAAAGGAAGGTTAGGATTCCAAGACAGTTTCCAAGATGTAAGTGAGAGTCTGTGTCTTAAAAAAGCCTCAGAGGGCTTCCCTGGTGGCGCAGTGGTTGAGAGTCCGCCTGCCGATGCAGGGGACATGGGTTCGAGCCCCGGTCCGGGAAGATCCCGCGTGCCGCGGAGTGGCTTGTCCCGTGAGCCGTGGCCGCTGAGCCTGTGCGTCCGGAGCCTGTGCTCCGCAACGGGAGAGGCCACAGCAGTGAGAGGCCCGCGTACAGCAAAAAAAAAAAAAAAAAAAAGCCTCAGAACATGGTCCCAACTAACAGAGTAAGACAGCCATGTCTTATTCTGTTTCTCTGGAGAGTGACAGTTACAGGGGATGGAGATGTGGAGAATGTAATTACATCCACATCATGCGACGTGATGAAGCAACTGAAAATGGTGATTGAGAAGGAAATGTGTACACATAATATTGTGTGAAAAAGGCAGGAGTTCTACTGCTAACGGGGGTATCCCAAGGTGCAGAGGGGCAGTGGATTTTATTTTTTCTTACATTCTCTTGTATTTCCTACAATTGGCGTGCATTACGCTCATATTCAGAAATAACAACCAACCAGCTTTCATTCTTTTTAGAAAGGCAGAGATCAGGAAATGGGGAAAATCAATCCATTGATCATGAGGTCAGCAGGTCTAAGTGTCGTAGTCAGAATCATAGAAAAAAGGTAAAATTTGAGTTGCAAAGCTTGCTGAGTCTGAGTCCAGTGGCAAAGCTGAGAGAGCAAAAAGACGACATCCACCCCGACTGTACAGGGGAGTCCCCAGAATGAGAGATGATACAAACTGGTCATTGTCGGGCAGATGCTGGCCACGGCTGCTACAAATGTTTATTGGTAGCATTTGTAGCTGTACATGGCCTCCCATGTTTATTTGCTACAATCCCCAGTGGCAAGAGGTATCTTCCAGGATGACCTTGAACGTTTCCCACATTCTTTGGGTGAGGTTCTGTTGTGGGCTGAATGTTTGTGTCCCTCCAAGTTCCTACGTTGAAGACCTAATCCCCAGTGGGATGGCACTTGGAGGTGGGCCTTTGAGGGTGATCAGATTTAGATGAGGTCATGCATGTGGGGCTCTCCTGATGGGGTTGGGGCCCTTGTAGGAAAATGAAGAGAGGGGCTTCCCTGGTGGCTCAGTGGTTAAGAATCCGCCTGCCAATGAAGGGGACTTGGGTTCGAGCTCTGGTCCGGGAAGATCCCACATGCCGCGGAGCAGCTAAGCCTGTGCGCCACAACTACTGAGCCTGCGCTCTACAGCCTGTGCGCCACAACCACTGAGCCTGCCCTCTAGAGCCCGCGAGCCACAACTACTGAAGCCCACGCTCCTAGGGCCTGTGCTCTGCCACAAGGGAAGCCACCGCAATGAGCAGCCCGCGCACTGCAACAAAGAGTAGCCCCAGCTGGCCGCAACTAGAGAAAGTCTGTGCAGCAACAAATACCAAACGCAGCCAAAAATAAATAAAATTAAAAAAAAAAAGGAAATGAAGAGACATCAGAGCTCTCTGTTCCTCCGTGAGCACCAAGGAAAGGCCACATGAGGATGTGTGAGCAGGTTGCTGTCTGGAAACAAGGAAGTGAATCCCCATCAGGAACTGAGTCTGCAGGCACCTTGATCTTGGACTTTCCAGCCTCCAGAACTGTGAAAAGTAAATGTCTGTTGTTTAAGCCCCCCCAGAATGTGATATTTCATTATAGCAGCCTGAGCTGACTAAGACAGGCTTTTTAGACCCATTCATCTATGGGGGGCATGGTCAACTTGAGTGGACGGGCCTCTCAAAGGTAACTGTGTTTTGTGATAAGCCCCGTGGAGCACGGGACAAAGGAAAGCGATGAATTGGGAGCCGGCTCTCAAGTGGGGTAAGAGGGGCCAGCAGGGAGCTAACCTTGGCCACTGCTCACTCTTGTGCGTGGGGGGAGTGCGGGTGGTGGATGAGCCCATGATCAGGAGCTTGGTTCCAGCTTCGGACTTCCAACTGACCAGCTGAGTGACCTTGAGCTGCAGCTTTTCCTCTTGGGGCCTCAGTTTCCTCATTCACATGACGGAAGGCCTTCCGTGACCATGGCTCACTCCTACATCTAACTGTTGCTTAGGTCCACTGGGGTCTTTCATGAGGGTTTGAAAAAAGCAGTTCTGCAGATTTTTTGTTTCTAACCATGATGCTGCAGGTAGCCTTTGGGTGGGTAAGAAGGTGGGGAGATTGGGCTTAATCTGGGGTCAGGCATGCTGACAACGAATGGGCAGATATGAGAGGAGGACAGATTTGTATCCTCCAGAGGAGGATGGATTCCAGCAAAGAGGAAGAAGCCCTGTGCTGACAGGCGGTCGGAGGCCCATGCCCTGGATCCACAGGCTGGCGCGTGCTCGCCTCCGTCGCTTAGAGGACACCACGGAGCAACTTGTCCCTCTCGAATGACTCAGCACAGGCTCGGGAGATGCGGAGATTGAAGAGGCCTTTCACGGGGCACGCATCTGAGCTGTGAGCACAAGAGCAGGCCAAAGCACAGGGCTGTCCCTGCCTGGGACCCAAGCTGTGAAGAGAGGAAATCTCCTGGAAACTTCATGGGAGACTTCGTGTCTTGTTCCCCATCCGCTGAAGGTGAGAGAAGACAGCCATGATTTTTAAGGGAGCACCACTGCCAGGGTGATCGTGGAGGGAAGGCAGTCAACGGGGAGAGCCTGTTTGCCTCAGATGAGGACGAGAGAATTTACTGAGGCCCCCGCGGTTCATCCGAGGGACATGCAGACCAGACACCACTGGCAAACTGCCCCCTTTTCCAACCACTGGGACACCTGCTCCGAGGAACAGTCTTGCTCCCTTGCCTGAGACTTTCTGTTGGGAGCAGAGCTGCCAGTTACACTTCAGAGTGTTCACAATGAGCCCAATTTCACCCACACAGTGATGGTTTGATGCTTTTCGACCAAAGAAAGCAAAGAGCCAGCTCTCAGGGGGCAGGTAGAATCATTAGCTCTCAGAGAAATGCAAATCAAACCACAATGAGATACCGCTTTGCATCCACTAGCCTGGCTGGAATCAGAGGCAGAGAACAGTAAGCATGGTTGAGGGTGTGGAGAACTCAGAACCCGCGTGTACAGCTGGTGGGGATGTGCAGTGGTGCAGCCACTTTGGAAAACAGTCTGGCAGTTGCTGAAAGAGGTAAACAGAGTTACATACGAACCAGCGATTCCAGTACTAGCTATACACCCAAGGGAATTAAAAGCACATTTCCACATAAAATTTGTACATGAATGTTCATGGCAGCATCATTCTTAATAGCCAGAAAGTGGAAACCATCCAAATGCCCATCCACTGACGAATAGATACACAAAATGTGGTGTTAACTATGTAGTGGAATAGTAGTCATCCATAGAGAGGAATGAAGTACTGGCCTATGCTACAACATGAATGGGCCTTGAAAACACGATGCTCAGTGAAGAATCCAGACAGAAAAGTCCACATATTGCAGAATTCCATTCATATCTGATGTCCAGAATAGAGAGATCAGGAAAAACAGAAAGTAGATCATTGTGCTTAGAGCTGGGAGGGTGGACAGGAGGATCAAGGAGAGACTGATCAAGGGTTCAGGGTTTCGTTTTGAGATGGTGAAAATGTTCTAAAGTTGTGGAGATCATTTCACCTATCTGTGAATATACTAAAAACCATTGAATTGTACATTTTCAATGGGTGAATTGTATGGTGTGTGAATTATAGCTCCATAAAGCTATTTAAAAAGTCTGTTACATATTCTCTTCTAATACTTTTACATGAAATAAACAAAAACTTGCTAAGACCGTGGAAGCCTCATTTCTACCCCATCCCCGGTTCTGTTCCCCTTCCTCCCTCACCAAGGTAGCCACAATCACCGATTCTGTCCTTCTGTCCATGGTTTAGGTCACTTTTCCATAGCCTCTAAGCATCTTTTATTGTCACCACCTCAAGAGATCTGGGAGACTGAACCATTACTAACCCCATTTGACAGATGAGCAAACTGAGGTCCAAAAGGTCAAAATTGAGCTGCCCAAGGTCAAAAGTCCTAGCTGACTCCCACTGGATGCTATTGTCCCACCCTTGTTTTAGCAACCTGCTTTTTCATTCCCTGTTTTTCCAACCACCTTCTTTGGTAAAACCTCACAAAAGTTCCCATTAATCTGTTTCCATGAAGAGAACGTTATGAATAACATTATCAGTGAATATGTTACATGCAGAAATCTCAAAACATCTCTGGTATTTTCCAGGAAACATTTTTACAGTTCTAAGGTGATTTTATAAATCCTTCTATAAAAGGTGAAAATTGCTATTCTGAACAGCTTGAGCAGATGATCTAGGTTTCTTAAGTAGAACTCAACTAATTCTCACCTGCCGGACCTGCAAATGTCACAAATCTTCCAAGAAGCCTTGAACATTTTATGGCTTTTGTCAGCAAAGGAGAAACAGAGAGAGGAGCTGAGAGCCTTTGCATTTCACACACTTCATCATGGAGAAGATGGACGTGCTGTGAGCCATGAAATATCTGCCAAAAAAGGATGCAAAAAACCGGTAAACTCTCCTAGAAGCCCGACACGGGCAGCCCCCGACCACTCCCACCCCAGCAACCCTCTGTGGCTCACCCTAAAAAAGCAGCCACTGCACCTCGGACGAGCCGCCCTGCTCACTGGCTTTTGTGGGGCCTCCCGGATCTGCGAGGCATTGTGGGCAGACACGGAGATGGACAAGACGTGGCCCTTGCCTTCAGCACAGTGTTACCTATTAACTGATGTTGACTGGCTTCTTATTAAAAGTTGGCCCATAATAGTGAGAAAGAGAGGCTTTTTAAGGGACCCTTTATATCCAGGAACAGAGATGCACAAATCGGCTGGTGCATCTCAGGCCACGGTGTTTGCAGGTGAGCCGGAGCCCACGGAACCCCAGCTCCACTCGGGCAATCCAGGCGAGAGCCCCACTGTTATGGGCTGAATTGTCCCCCCAGAAAGAGATGTTGGAAGTCCTCATCCCGGTGCCTGCGCATGTGACCTTATTCGGAAATAGGATTCTTGCAGATGTAATTAGCTAAGATGAGGTCACACTGGTTTAGGGTGGGCCCTTAATCCAATATGGTAGCCTTACAAGAAAAGGGAAATTTGGACAGAGACGCAGACAGACACAGGGACAAGACAACCACGTGGAAACGAGGCAGAGATTGAAGTGATGCAGACACAGCCATGGAACGCCTGGGGCCACCGGGAGCTGGAAGAGGAAGGAAGGATCCCCCCAGATCTCAGAGGGAACCTGACCCTTCCATCACCTTGATTTTGGATTTATGCCCTCCAGGAGTATGAGACGATAAGAGTCTGCTGCTTTAAGCCCGCCAGTGCGTGGCACTTTGCTGTGGCAGCCCTAGCAAACCAGTACACTCACTCTCTGAAATCCCAAGGTCCACTCCCCTGGGACCCTGTTCCTTCCCTTTGTTGAGCACAGGGTCCTGGACTTGGATCTTTCCCACTCTCTGTTGTTCTAGGTTGTTGCCCCCGCTCCTGAGCCCTGGACCATGACCTTCCTGCCAGTCCTTGATGATGCATGGTCCTAGCCTGGCTTCATCCACCAGGGACCCCTCAGGGAGCTGCCAGACATGCTAGTGGGTTTCAGGGCCACAGACCTCTCTGAGAAGCTCTGTCAATGACAGGACACAGAGTTGAATCCCCTCAGCCTCCTGACTAATCACAGGGTCTCAATCCAGGGTCCAGACAAGTACCCCCAGGGCTGTAGACTCTGGTCTACTATTTCCAGGAACCCAAGAGGAGCTTCATGGAAGATGCCTATCTCCCGGCCCCAAGGAGCCCCTGGAGACCTCTGCTAGCGCCGCGCCAGCCCCTACAGGACCATCTCCATGTTTCCAGGTATCCGTCAGCCTTCTCTAAGAATCTGGGTCCAGAGTTTGCCTGGGTCCCTGAGACCAGAAGGGTGAGAGGAACCAGGAAGCTGGGAACTCCCGGCCTCCCGGCCCCTCTGGGAGGTGTGGTTCCCACCTGTGATGGGTGCCCATCTGACAGGAGGCCTCCCACCCCGGACCTGGGTCCTCGGTTGCCCAGTGGTGCATAGGCGGCATGTGTGGAGAGCACCAGCAGGGCTGAGGGTCCCCGTGAGCAGGGCCAGGAGCCGTGTGATGCCCCGTGGCCACTCCGGAGGGGATGCCCCTCATCGGTGGAGCCACAGCCAGTGACTGTGACGGCAAGGACAGCCACAGCTACAGCACTTCGGCTGGGACACGCGGCCCTGGGTCCCAAGGTGCCTCCCGAGCCCCTGTGTGACAGTCCCCAGACCTCAAGAGCCCCTCCTGCTCTCCGGCTGGCTTGGCTGACCCTGGACTACCGCTGAAGCTGGCGTTGCAAAGGAGCCAGAGCCCAGAGCTCATTTCAGCCTCGGGTCTGCAGGCTTTTTGTTCCCGCCCATCAGGAGGCTAGAAGAGAGACCGAAGGCTTAGCAACTTTTATAGACATTCGACACAGTGAATTTATGCCTGTTGAATCTAATAATACATTTTATAGGTCTTTTTATCTTATTTTCTAGGTTTCATGTTTACTGAATTTTACAGAAGTATCAGTCCAAGACGAACTGAGAAAAAGAAATAAACCTGTCCTTAACCATGGAGAGTTTGGGATGCACTGGTCTGTATCCTGGCCCAGAAGCGAGCAGATCCTAGGGGGCCGGGGACCCTGGTGGTCTTCTTGGGGGTCGGGGCAGCTACTCCCATCAGGCTCCACTCTGTAGTCAAGATGCTGAATGCCTGCCGCTGGACCCATCCTGGGGACAGGCAGCAGAAAGCAGGTGCCCTGGGGAGACACAGAGGCGAATCAGAAAGCCCCAGAGCTGCCCCGTGGGACTGCTCTGGGAGTTGGGATGGCCTACTGTCTCCCTGTGGGGCATTTCTGAGACAATGGCTGTGCCCTGGGGAGGCTGGGAGGGTGGCAGTGGGCAGGCATGGGGTGGGGGGTCACCAAAGGCTGAGTGAGTGAGTGAATGAATGAATAAAGGAGTGTTGGCGTGGGATGGAGGGAGACAGGAGGGACCGGAGGTGTCAGAGCTGAACGGGGCTCTCTGCACCCTCCCATCCGCATCCCACCCTCCCCTACCCCCCACGCACAGCTCAGGGACAGCGTGGAGGGAGACTCGGGTGGGGGGTGCGGCGGCGGGGAGGCTCAGGGAACTTGGCTTTGCTCCCACGGGGTCAGGATCTCACTTCCGGGCCTTGGCCACTCTCTGCCTCCTCCCCCCGCCCCTCCCAGGGACCCTCCCTCCGAGTTTCCTCGTCTGTAAGTTGCAGCTCTAGGCCAGGGGTCAACAAACGACTTCCCTTTCGTGGGCCAAGTCCAGCCAGGCCCCTGCTTTTGCGGACACAGTTTTACGGAAGCACAGCCGTGCCCGGGGAGTTAGGCACCGCCCGCAGCTGCTGTGAGGCTCCCGCAGGGTGAGGGGTTGTGAGGACAGCCTATTGCCCCTCAAAGCCCTTAACTATTTCGCGTCACGCCCCTGCTCTGCCGTTCTCAGTGGGAGCAACACTGCCTCCTAGCGGGCGATTTAGAAACTGTTTCTGGTGAGTCACTGAAACACTCTCATATAACTTACTTTCAGTTCTTGCAGCTCCGCTTTCTATTAGAGTCCAGCCATTATGTTTATCTTTTTGAAAGGTGGAGCATAAGCAGGTGATAGTCTCTATGGATTCACTATGGAGGCATTAGAGACAGCGGGACGACAACATCCTTACCGCCCCCGGGCGGCCCAGGACCCCGGCTCAGCATCCCACTGCCCTTTCAAGGCGGCACCACTAGAGGGCAGTATAAGCCCGCGAGTGCGTGGCTGGAGCCTGGGCCGCCGGCGCCCCTGAAGAGCAAGTGCCCGGGAGTGGCCGGGGATCCTGAGCTCTCAGCAGGAGTCGAGGAATCAGCGGGGACTGGCTCCGAACCGGGGAAGGGACCATTCTGATACGTGAGCCACGGGGGAGCGGAAGCCCACCTGCCTTTACTTGGATGTCCCCCCAGCCCCAGGGATTTTGGAAATGCCTTGTCCTCCAAGATGCTCCTTCAAAGAGGGCTCTGCTTGGTGCTCCCCTGCAGAGTCACATTTACACTCTAAAGCTTCCAGAGGTCGGAGGTCAGACAATGAAGGAATCTGCCCCTTCAGCTAAACCGACACCCTCCCCAATTTATTTGACATTAGCGTCTTTTGTGTGAGTGTGAGAGTGTGTGTGTGTGTGTGTAACACCCACACCACGAAGCGGACCTTGGTGAATGCTGACTGACCCTTTTTGGGAATGCTTGGCTTTTGGTTTTGTTTTGTCTTTAAAGCTGGATTCTTGTTCATTTTCTATCTGTCTTTGCCAGTAACCCAGGGCTGGTTTATCTGAGGGGGTGAGGGAGCTGTGCTCTGTGCTGGCAGGCAGGGTCCCATCCCCACAGGCCTGGAGGGAGCAGATCCTGTGTTGCTGGGGGAAGGAGTGCTTGCTAAGAGGGAGAGCAGGGCTCACGGATTCTAAGTGCTCTTGGACCATATCCGCCATAACTGTGGGTCAGTTCACTTCTCCTGATTTCTGTGTCTCCCCTTAGGCTCCCTCTTGTCTGGGAAAACGATGGGTGGCTGACAAAAGTGGCGGATAGCTAACAAGAGAGAGTTATGTAAGAAATGTGGAACGACCCTAAACCTCTAACACGGTTGCCCTGCCCGGGGTGATGAGTCTGTGCATCTCCTCCTTGGACCACGGCTCCCAGGGTGGACAATGGGAGAGCCGGGAGTGGTGTGGTCCTCCTCTCCATCTCCCCCGGCCTGAGAACACAGGCCGGTGCCATAGGATGTGGTCGCTGGGTGATGCAGATCTCTGCATCCTGAGACTGATGGGGCTCATGTTGGCAACAGCTACTGAGCAGTTAGACTAACGTCATTCCTCTACGATGCGAAAGGTCAACTGCTGCAGCAGAAACCTGGAGATGAGTCTCCATCACCATTAATGGGTGTCACTGTGCAGTTGATCTTTGCTGAAATCCTTTTAAAATCCCATGCCTGTTACATCCTTGTAGATTCCAAGTGTTGGAAATCCCCCTGCTTCCCTCCTCCCCTTAACCTCACCCACTACCCATGACAATCTAATTCTTAATTCTTCCACAGTATGTTCAAGACCTTGAGAATATGCCACCTCCTCCAAGAAGCCCTCTGGGGCCCCCTTTGCTGTGCACCCTCAGCATTTTATTTGCATCTCTCGGGTGCCCACTGTGATGGGCTGGGGGAATCCTTCTTGCACAGAGTAAGCTGATTGGATTAAACATGAATCAATGAAATAATTTGCTTCCCCTGAAACTATGTCAGCTCTGAACAGGGACATATTCCTCATAGCTGCTCAAAAGCATCTGGGATATTGGTCATTAACAAGATAGTGTCGTTTAGAACCAGTGAGAACGAGTGGGTCTAAACAACACTCACTCAACACTTTTTATTTTTAAAAATTTACTTATTTGGTTGCATCAGGTCTTCTTTGTGGCTCGCAGGATCTTTCATTGTGGCTCGAGGGCTCCAGAGCACGTAGGCTCAGTAGTTGCTGCACACGAGGGATCAGTTGCCCCGTGGCATGTGGGAGCTTAGTTCCCCGACCAGGGATCGAACCCGCATCCCCTGCATTGGAAGGCGGATTCTTAACCACTGGACCACCAGGGAAGCCCCAAGCAGGCGGCTCTGAAGCCCTATCAGGAATTGGCAGCGACACACTGGGCTCTCCTTTCCGGGTTCTATCTCCTTCCCACTGGGCCAGCCCTCCCCTTGGGGGTCCCTCTCCCTGTGGGCTGGCGGCTCCCACTGCATCCAGAGGGGCAGCCCCCCTTGGCTCTCCTCCCCACAGTCAGGCCACTCTGCTCTCTCCATGTGGTGTATTCTGCCCTTTCCTGTTTGGGGATCCGCGTTCTCCCTGCGGAAAAGAGGCGAGAATGAGGGGTGAGGGGTCCTGCCTCCCTCTGTGGCCCATCGTGCTCCCTGCATGTTCTCAACATCCCCACCGAAGCGGAGCCTTATCACCTCTTGTGCCTCTGGGAAAACTCCCAACTCAAGGTGGAAACTACAAAAGGCTCTTGGGAAGTTCAGAGAAGTCTTCACGCCCCAGACAGAACCCCGTCTTGCTGGCCTGCCTCCTCTTTCCTAAAATCCCCACCTCTCGCCATCTACTGCTCCTCCCATCACCTTTGAGCATCCGCCAGGCTGCGTCTTCAAGGCAGGCATCTCGGAGGTGCGTCATACCCGCCCCTCTCCCACCCAGCCCTCCTGGGGGGCCGCGGCAGCAGCCCTGCCTTCGCCCTGCCTGCACGCTGCCCGGCTCCCGCCCACGGCCCCAGGCCCCCTCGTCACCCCACGCAGGGCCATCCCAGCCCCACCTCACAGGACCTCAGGCCCTGCTGCCTCCTGGCCATCTGGGCCCTACTGCCCTTGAGTCCCCAGCATCGCATCCCAGCCAGGGCGGACCTCCAGTCCTGTGTGCCTGTTCCTCTATCCCCCTGAACTTCACTTCAGCCCACAGGGTGCTCCTGGGGCTGGGGGTCACTCTGGAGGCTGCGTCCGATCCGCCCTTGTCTTTCACGTGGACCGGTGGGGCCTGCCCATCACCCTGCCCCCCAGAGCTTTGGCAGTCACCCCCTGACACCCAGCCCAGCAGAGGTGCATCCTCGGCTTGGCCAAGTCCCATGGTGCCTTGCAGACAGAAGGTGACAGGGCCTGGCCCCAGAGCAGTGGTCGGGGGTTTATAGACCACACTCAGAATTAACTTGGAAACAGCGTGCTCTCAGCACTTGGTGTCACGTGCACACTCAGTTTTGAGTGTTTACTTCATCCATCTCAGGTAGTGACATTTATAAAAACTCCTTTCTTCTCTCCCTGAGTGATGGCGACCACAGCTGGACCTTGACCGCCTGCCCTCCCATGAAGGGGCATCGCTGCCAGCAGAGCCCTGGGAGTCCGGGGCGGGGGCAGCGGCCAGACCATGGCCTGTGCCCTGTGGCCCATGGCTGTCTCCCTGCCTCCCTGCAGGGCTCACTTCTTGCTTTTTTAAAAATTTTTTAATTCTTTTTTCCGTACACAGGCCTCTCACTGCTGCAGCCTCTCCCGTTGTGGAGCACAGGCTCTGGACGCGCGGGCCCAGTGGCCATGGCTCACGGGCCCAGCTGCTCCGCGGCACGTGGGATCTTCCCGGACCGGGGCACGAACCCGTGTCCCCTGCATCGTCAGGCAGACTCTCAACCACTGTGCCACCAGGGAAGCCCAGGGCTCCCTTCTTTCTAACAGAGGCTCGCGCGGCTCAGCGTGCTGCTTGGAGAAACCAGCTCTCTGGCAGTGGGAACTGAGATGTAAAAGTTAATTGTTTTATTGGGCTTTAAAGAGCAGAAGAACAGACCCCCAACAGCAAGTGCTTAGGAGTTGTTTTCTAATTTATTTTTATAACGAGCTTTCACTTGGTATTGATCGTCAAGGGCTCTGGGGCACCTGTGCTCTGGCCCCTCTTGAGGGCTGATGCAGTGGAAGGCAATGTGTCTTCCGGTTTAATTAATTCCTTTCTTTTAAGGAAAGCAATCAGGAAGAATCTCATGAAGCTGGGGATTTTCCCTGGGTGAAATATTCTCAAAGGCATTGCAGGTCTTTCTGGAACAGAGCAGAGCAGCTTCTGGGGGAGGGGTGGGTGAGTGGGAGCCTTGGGTTAGCGGGAGTCTTGCTAATCCTTCCTAGAGTGAAAGCTTGTTTGCATTGTGAGCAAACGACTTCCTTCCCAGACCTGGGGTGCGGTGGTCACACCAGCTCCTTCCCACCCTTTCCCGCTTTGATGGGATTACAGCTGCTTGGGGAGATTCATTTCACCTAATAGGCTCTGTGATGGCCTTTAGCGGGGTTGAAACATCCCCTGGCCTGAGGGAAAACCTCACATTTCTTCTTCTTGAAAAATTACTTCTTCACAGACTCCATTTAAATTCTTTCTCAATAGAAATTTCCCGTAAATTTATAGCTCTTGAAGATTATCATTCTCTCAAACAGAACCCTAGGAAGGAAGTTAGATTCTTCTTTTTTTTTTTTTTTGGTGTCTTTCCTTTTAGGTGTTAAATGTCCATGTATGATTTATTTGAGTGAGCACAGGTGGCTTAATTCTATAAACAAGGACCCCAGAGGAGTCGGTATTGCTGTAACGTAGAGAACCTTACTGTGACGTAGGCCATGGAATGGCATTGACTTTCTGTGTTTTTCATGGGATTCAGAGGACATGTATGCATCGCATCCACCTGCTGTGGACACCCGCGGCTGCTGAGCAGGTCCTGGGAGGGACATGAGGACAGATGGACCCTGCAGGGGCTGCGGCCAGCTCTTCACTGTGCTGGTCACCCTTCCACGGGTGTGTCCTTCTCACCCCCCAGGCCTCTGAGCAGGTACTGCCTCCCCACCCCCTCTCTGCCCGTTACTCCCTGCATCCCATCCCCACCCCCTCTCTGCCCGTTACCCCCTGCATCCCATCCCCAGCCCTTTATCTTCTGGTTTGTCTGATTCTCTGTCTCCACATTCCCACTCTAAAACCTGTGCCGGAATGGACCCCTGGACCACAGTCGTGCCCACAAGGGCTGTTGTCAAGTGAACGGAGGATGAAGAAGAACTGGGGTCTGGTTCAGGCCACACCACATTCGCTGTTTGGCTCTTTGGAGCCCCCGAGCATCAGTGCTCTCATCTGTGCTCTGTAGCTGGTGTGAGGGGGTGGGTAAGGGGGCTCCGGAGCCCACCTCCTGGCCCCTCGGATTGAAGGCAGTATGGCGGATCCCTTCTCCCCAGGTCCTCATCATGGCATGGGGCAGAGGGAGGACCAAGGTGAGAGGTGAGAGCTGTGCAGGTGCCGCGACGGAAAGCCTAAGAGGGAGCAAGCATCAGCTGGGATCGGATGGAAGATACCGCACTTCTCAGGCACGTGAGCAGAGGCCGGGCCGGGGGGTCTCCAGAGGCGCGTCCGTCAGGGATGAGGCGTCGTCTGGCGGGAACCGCTCTGTGTGGATTCCCAGGGCACCGGGCACCTCTGGGCACCCTTGTCACACAACAGTGTCGTCATTCAGGGCCTGTAGCTCCCAACCCCACCTCTACCCACAGGCTGGTGGGCACAGGTGTGGGGTCTTGTTGGTCTTGGCGTCCTGCCGTCCAGCAGAGTGGGTGCCATACAGGCGGACGCCCTCAACCAATGGCGATTCCGTGTGAGTTTGAAGGTGGGGCTGGCTGGCAGCGGGGTGGGGTGCCTGAGTGTCCCCGGGCCCCGGGTCTGTGCTGGGTCGGGTGAGCGACGACGACAGAACCGGAAGAGTAGCCAGAGGCAGGGCTTGCGCGCTATTTCAAAACTGCCTCCCGGCCCCGGGTTCACTGGCTGAGCTTTGTCTTCTCAGGATCCCCACCCACCAATGGCTCCAGGTGGCAGGCAGGCTGTTCTACACGGTCCGGCTGGGACAGTACCTCCCAGTTTCTTGTTCCAAGTAGATTCTAAACGAAAATTGTTAGAGAAAAGAAAGGCAGAGTATCTCTTGTGGAGTGAGATGTAATCCAGCAGTTGCTGAAAGAATGCTATCTGAGCACCTGGCACTTCGGGGTTTGAGGAGAGTACGTGGAAACTAAAAGAGATGAATTTACATAGCATGTCACCCAGTCCCACTGTTAAGAGATGCTCTGCAAAGGGACATAGGTGTTAGATTAAGTAAAACAAAACCACAGAGCTTTGCTTTCCAAGGTCAGAGCTCTGGTACCCCACCTTATTACGTACATGCACGACACATAATTTTATGTATGTAAAATTGTATGTTATATATGTAGTATATATGTAATACAGATGGGCTATAAAATTCATAATTTTGTATACATGTAAATATATAATCAAATATATAACATACACATATACACATATATGCTATACCAGGGTCACAGCTAACCTCTTTTATTTTTGCAGTACGCGGGCCTCTCACTGCTGTGGCCTCTCCCGTTGCGGAGCACAGGCTCCGGACGCGCAGGCTCAGCGGCCATGGCTCACGGGCCCAGCCTCTCCACGGCATGCGGGATCTTCCCGGATCGGGTCACGAACCCGTGTCCCCTGCATCGGCAGGCAGACTCTCAACCACTGCACCACCAGGGAAGCCCACACAGCTAACCTCTTAAATGCCTGATTTGTTGAAGATGTTTAATTTAAAACACAGTTATCCTGTGGGCTGCAGTGCTATTAACCCTGGTGATTTTTCTTTTTCTGAGACCTGGTGATGGACTCCTTCACTCCAAATCTAAGAAACAACAGATTTGCTGTGTGTGAGCCCCAACAGAGACGAACATAGTCTTGGGTAGAATGTGCCTGCTACCCTTTAGGGAACAAAAGACAAAAGTGCAGCATTTTCAGGGGGTGGAGTGGGATGAGATGGAGGAGCATATCAGAGAAGGCTTCCTGGAAGAGGTGATGTGAAAGCCAGTAGCGACTAGTCAGGCAGCTAGGGAAGAAGCAGGTAAAAGAAGCAGCAGGTATGAAGCCCCTGAGGTGAGGGACTGTGCTGGGTTCTGGGGGCTCCACGTAGGGGAGGGTGGCTGGAAATCAGCCTAGAGGAAGAGAGCAGTGAGAAGGCAGGAATGGAGGCTGGATTCCTCTGTGACCTGCCCTGAATGCATGAGATCCTGTGGGGTCTCAGCTGGGAGGGGTGACTGTGAGTGTGGTCTATTTAGATGGGCCATCTGGGTCTCTGTGCAGATGCCCTGGCCACTGTGCAGTGATGACCAGGGCAGGGGAGGAGCAAGCGGGAGGGAGCAGTGGGGCTGGGAGAGCAGGGGAGGGTCTGAGCCACGGAGGGATGTGGGGCTGCAAGGAAGACCATGATTTAGCCAAGATAAGAAGATGGGACTGATGGGCTCTGGGGGTGGACTGGAAGGGAGTGGGGCACAGGGAAGCCCTTGTGGCTTCTGGGGAAGGCTGAAGGTGGCTGAAGGAGAAGCAGGTCCGGGATGACGGGGGCAAGTTCACTGTGGGACATGCTGAGCTCAGGTGCATTTGGGACATGGGCTACCCAGGAGGAAGCTGGTCGTGCCACCGGGACCCCCGAGGATGGTCTAGCTGAAGCTCCTGGAGTCCTCAGTCTGGGGACGGGTGGTGGAGGAAGATACGGGAAGACATTCCTGGGCCAGGATCGTCCAGAGCCCGAGAAGAGGCCGGGCTGAGAGCTGAGCCCACAATCGTGAGGCCCCCTCCCCCAAAACACCCTCTCCCCCAAGGGCCCCAGGAAGCAGTGCCCCCGACAGACACTGCAGCCCTGAGTCGGGCGGCGAGTGCGAGGCCCCCTGAGGCCCCCAAGGACCCTCGCAGTGCTGGGAGCCTGCTGTCCTGGAAAGACAGACCTGAAGATCCCCCAGATCAGTTTCAGTGCCGGCAAGCTGGTGCAGAATGGCTGAGTGGCAGCCACGATAGAGATCTCTCCCTGCTTACCTGTAAACAGGAAGCCGCTAATCTCTTCCTCTGCTGCCCCCTCATTTAAACAGGAGATGACAGGGATGAAAAGGCCCCCAGAGAGTTGAGAAGCCTGGGGCTTTGTCCTTTCCTGAGGAAGACTTGGGTGCCTGGAACCAACCGACAGGGACTCACTTCCCCTGTCAGTCCAGGCAGCCCCAGCCCAGGTTTAGCACCCCTGTGAACAGAGGAAACAAGCACGCGGCCTGTCGAACAATAAAGACAACGCTGAGTCCCCAGATTCTGTTCGTGCAGGAGACATAGTCTGCTGTTTGGCTAACTGGTGAACTTGGAGATGCTACTGCCGGGGGGTGATGGGGTGAAGGGGAAGCTGGTCGCCCCGGAAGTTGGCAAAATGCCTTGCAGGGTGTTCCCAGGGTTAGGGGGCGCACTCACTCTCCCCTCTCAGGGTCTCCAGGCTCTGGGTGGTCTCCCCAGGTTGACTGCTCACCTCCACCACGTGATATGGCCCTGGGACCCCCCCCGTTCCTCTCTTTAATCTTCAGGGAAGAGATAGCACCTTATGCAGAATTTGCAGGAGGGTCTCTGCTGGGCTTCTGAATTTTCTCATTTCTCTGATTACGTTTATTCTTTGGCTAAAGTTTTTCTACAGATGAGAGGCAGGCAGATGACACGGAGGGGGTCTGTCCTGGGAAGGCCCCAGAGGGTCCCGCTCAGTAGTAGGTGGACCCTCTCTGTTCTTCTTGTGTTGTCTGGTCTGGACAGAGGCTGCGACGTCCTTCAGAGGGAAGGTTCACATCCATCGCTCATTACACAAATCTTTCCTTCACCCGTTGGTTTACTCACTCTCTGTTAGGTGCTCTCTCCTGGCTACACAGTTCTAGGAAAGACACAAAGACCGAAGACAGCACTCTGTCCCAGGACCCTGTTGGCATCTCACAAGTCTTCCTTAAACATCCACACACTCACCTGCTTTCCAGGTTTACGGAGGAAACAGCTGTGGGATAAACCCTTCCTGGAAAAGCACTCTAAACGGTCAAAGCTTTCAAAATTAGATGCCCACACTCACACGCATGCACACATACAGGCATGCTGTCTCTCTCTCTCTCTCTCTCTCTCTCACACACACACACACACACACACACACACACACACTTTGTTTTGCAAGTCACTTCAGTGTCTCCCAGAAAACCTTAATCATAAAGGCTGCACCTATTTCCAAATATCACATTAATTTTAATCTTGGGCTCCTGGTTTATGTTTTCTCCTTTTTCCAACGCAATGTTCATAAAGCAGAAAGAGAAAACTTCTGTTGCAGGCAGAGAAAGATCACTCAACATCTAAGTCTCAGTAGACCAGGGTTAAAGCAAGTGAACACCTGAAATCAAGTTCCTGCTGCCAGATGTGTCACCCTGGACTAGGGGCTGTCCCTGTGGACACCACTGAGTGTGTACGAGGTCCTCAAGGGGTTCCGTGGTCACCATCCTCCCACTTCCAAAGCTGGCTTCCCCGGATCAGGTTACCCAGCAGCAAGTGACTTGCCTGCAGAACAATGACACCCAGTGACAACCAAGTGTGGAGAAGTAGGCCACGCTGGGAAGTCCAGGCCTGTAACGGGGCTTTGAGTCTGGCCTTGGGTCTGCTGCCTGTCAGCCCTGGAACCTGGAGCAGGTTGATTCTATGGCTTCTGCCTGTTTCTCCACAGATATGAAGTGTAAGTTCCCTGCGGTTAAGAGAAAAATGGCTCCTGATGCAGAGCCTGGGGACAGCGCCAATGTCTTTATCGACCTGGGCTTTTGGGTTCACCTGGCTGCCCGGTGAAAGCCACATCAAGGTCCCTTAAATCACCCTGACAGGGGACCAGCCAAACCCGCCCCTTCCATCTTCCTTCATCTTTCACAAACGCAGGAGGAAGGCTCAGCTAGCGGGGCCACCAGCTTACCCTGCCCTCATGTAAGAGATTTTAGAAGCCCCCAAAACAAACAAAATGAAACTCCTGGTGGTGATTCCTCACGGGATTTCTGAGCTTGCTGAGAAGAAACACCTTTATCTAAAAGTTGGGATTGTTGACGGAGTGAGATGAAAACTCTCCCTCTTTTGCCTCAATAACTCCTTGCTGCTTCTTGTTTGAATCTTCAGGAAATGAATGGCCTTTCCTATTACAAATTGAGAGGCTAGAGAAATTTAAAAACGTTTTAATTTATATTTAAGAATATCATAGCTTATATATCCTAGGAGTACGTTATAGGAAGCACACAGTGAAAATTGCATGCTCTCCAAAGTACAAATCTTGCTGAGACATTGTGATTAATAAAAAACTATTTAGTAAAGCACAGTGACCCCCTTCTTTTTAAGAACAAGGTAGGGTTTTCAGCATTATGAAATGCATACAAATACCTGGGAGCTAAGAAACTGTGGGATAAGTGATGCTTTGAAACTGAAGCAGAAGCCAGCATCCTCCTGCAGAGTGAGGCAGCCTGGGAAGCAGGCACTGGCAGTGGTCCTGTGCTATGTGGCTGGACCTATGTGGCTCCCTCCCACCTCCAGAGGGAGCCACAGGAGGTGATCCTCTCCTGCAGACGCTGTGTAACTGGACTGACTTTTTTTTTTTTTTCCTATTGAATGTCAACTTTTGGCACACCAGTGGATTCCTTGTGTCCTCTATTTCCCTAAATTGAGATCTAGGCAGCTCCCTTCCATGGAGCTGCACCTCTGGGACTGGAGTTTTCCCTTTGAGTTGAAACTGTTCATCCTCCATCTGGATCCCAATCATCCCACTTGCCCCAGTCTTATGGCTACTTCACCTCTTGCTGTCACAAAACGTACAAGAAGCATTTCCTCAGGTGCCCACTTTGAGTGCCTGTTCCCCAAGAAAAATATCTAGTGAAGGAGCAGGTTTCTTCCCTTAAAAAACGACTTCAGGCAGGTGTCCAAGGACCTATCTGTTGTATAATTTTAATAGGACAAATTCATCAGGACTTCTTGACTGCCATCTTGAGAATTTGAAAAGCTTGTTAGCAAAAAAAAAAGAAAGAAAGAAAGAAAGAAAAGAAAAGACAAGAAAAATGAGACTGTTTGGAGGCTCCTTTTTGTTATATCCCTTTAAGCAGAAAACCAGTTGTAACCAACATGAGTCAGTTCAAGTGTGCTCTGTCCTGTAATTCACACCACCAGGCTGCAGAAATGGAGAATTTCTCCTTTAAACTTCTTCAAATTAAATGATGGGTTTTTATGATTTTAAAGTATGACTGTCACTGTGGTGAGAAAATTGTACACTCCCTTCATCTTGCTTTTCTTCAGGCTTTCAGACGAAAAAGAGGGAGCAAAGTCCCCAAACCAGGAAGATGGAATGTTTTCCTTTGCACAAAAATTGCTTGGAGTCCTTCATTTGTACCAAAAGCGAGGTGACCCCAGCAAGAATCTCCATGACAGTGGAGGGTAATTGCAGTGAAAAATTAGTCTAAATTAGTGAAAAGACAAACGTTGCCAGCTGTCAAATGACATTTCAGTTGTCTTTATGTTTTCATCCGTCTTTTTTTTTTTTTTTTTTGCGTTACGTGAGCCTCTCACTGTTGTGGCCTCTCCCGTTGCGGAGCACAGGCTCCGGACGCGCAGGCTCAGTGGCCATGGCTCACGGGCCCAGCCGCTCCGCGGCATGTGGGATCTTCCCGGACCAGGGCACGAACCCGTGTCCCCTGCATCGGCAGGCGGACTCTCAACCTCTGCGCCACCAGGGAAGCCCTCATCCGTCTTTTAAAGTTTGAGTGTTTCAACCCGAAGAAAAGATTTTGAATGCCAGACAGAAAATGGGCTCCACATTCATATTTCCATTCTGCACGTGAGGCTGAAAGGAATTATATCCTCACACGAATGCCTCCTGAGCATTTTTCTAACTTCCTTAATTACTGGCACTTTCTAAGGGCTTTAAGTGTGCCTCTGCTATTGCTCTTGGCATTGCCAAAGGGTCTGGACTTACGGTTTCCACTGTGAGAAAAAAAATGAGCTGTGCATCTTGATGTGTGTGTGTGTGTGTGTGTGTGTGTGTGTGTGTGTGTGTTCCTACAGAATCTTCACTTACAAAGTGATTGAGAAAGAGGGCTAGCTTCATCAAAAACAGACATCTTCGGCTTCCCTGGTGGCGCAGTGGTTGAGAGTCTGCCTGCCGACGTAGGGGACACGGGTTCGTGCCCCGGTCCGGGAAGATCCCATATGCTGCAGAGCAGCTGGGCCCGTGAGCCATGGCCGCTGAGCCTGCGCGTCCGGAGCCTGTGCTCCGCAACGGGAGAGGCCAGAGCGGTGAGAGGCCCGCGTACCTCAAAAACAGCAACAACAACAAAAAAAAACAAAAAACAGACATCTTTCAGCGGGTATCTACATAAACTGATGCTAATAGCAGATGTATGGTTTGTAGAGACTTGGCACAGTCTTTCCAGGGAAGCTTCTTGGAAACCCCAAAGTCATTTTTAGCAAAAGTTTATAGGCAGCTTCCTAATTTCGGAGCAGGGATTCTCAACCCCAGCATGACTGACATTTTGGGCCTGATAATTCTCTGTCCAGGGACTGTCCGGTGCATTCTAGGATATTTAGCAGCATCCATGACCGCTACTCCGTGCCAGTAGCACTACCTCCTTATCCTAAAAGCTGTGACAACCAAGGACATGTCCACACATGGCTGCATGTCCCTGGAGGCGAGACCACCAGAGTGAGGTCCACTGGTGTAGAGACGTGTGTGTGTGTGTGTGTGTGTGTGTGTGTTTGTGTGTGTGTGTGTGTGTTACTGGTGATGGGAAGTTAAACGACCCCACGTATCCCAGACAGCCGTCCATGGGGCTGACTCCAAGCCATCTGACACGTCTCAAGGGACAGTGGTGTCTTTTGTCCTGTTTACCTTAGGGGCAGGTGGCAGGCTGGCGTCCTTAGGAAGATTAATCAAATGCCTCTTGGAGAAGCTGCCCTGACTTCGCCTTCGGGGCTCTGCCTTTTGCTCCCACTCATCCCCACCTCCTCCACCCCACCTGGTCCTCAGGATTCTTTGGGACATGGTGACAGGAAGTGTTGATTTCAGAAGATGCATGAGCTCAGGGAGACCCTGGCTGGGTTCCCAGGACCCGCATCTCTGCCCTCAGCCCTGGGCCTAGCCCACCCGGCCTGTTTCCGTAGCCCCTGACACCACTTTCCTGATCAATGAGGGAGAGTTTGCCTCAGGACACGGCTCCTCCCTTCACATTCTTTGGAGGCCAGTGGACTCTCCCACAATCCCCAGGGATGTGGCAGCCCGGCCCTATTTGCAGCCACCTGGCCCCGAGAGCCATGTGTGCTCTGGCTGCTGGCGGTGATGCTGTTGACTATAATGCGGTAAAAGGTCAACGCCAAACAGACCGCCCTGGAAGATGAGGGAAACCGAGTCCGGGATTCACTCAGGATCACACAGCTAGTGTGGACAGGCTTCCCACACTGGGCAGCCTGTTCTGAGTCTCTCTTGGCGTCCACAAAGCCAGAAATGGGTGCCTTCTACAGGCAAAGAAAGGCCACACAGAGCAGCTCCATCATTCCTCCCTCTGGGATGCGTCCTCAATTTGAGGACTAGGCCCCAGAGATTCAGAGGTGAAAGAACCACCAGTTCTGGCCTTGAAGATGGAACTTCATGGTGTGCAGATGAGGGTGGGGTGAGGAGAGGGGGTAAGAGACCCAGATCCATCGCCAAAGACTTTCTCATTGATCCATCCACCACCTAGCCACAAATCACAGACCCCCTGCCCTGCCAAGCATTGTGCCGGGAGCTAGGACTCAAAGACACAAAAGAAATGGCTCCTTCTTTCCAGGGGCTCAAGGTCAAGTGGGCCATCAGGGTTGCTGTGGCCAGACGTAGGGCCCCTCCTGGAGGTGGGCAGGTAGCTGGCACCTGCCTCCTCTCTCTAAGGAGGTCCCCCACCCGGTCCCTGGAAGGTGACTCAGGGCCACAATTTCTGAGAGGTCAGCCCCCCCGTCCCTGCCAGGATGAGCTCTGCAGAGCTCTGAGCCCGGTAGGCAGAGACACGTCTGCTCTGCACCCCTTGGGGGGGCCTCCTGCAGAGAACCTTGGGTGTTGCTGAGGGATCTGTGTTGTTTAGAGAAAGAATTAAACAACCACTTTTGTTTAAAGACAAATACCATATGATATCACTTATATGTGGAATCTTTGTTTAGAGAAAGAATTAAGCAACCACTTTTGTTTAAAGACAAATACCATATGATATCACTTATATGTGGAATCTTTGTTTAGAGAAAGAATTAAGCAACCACTTTTGTTTAAAGACAAATACCATATGATATCACTTATATGTGGAATCTAAAAAAAAAATGAACTTATTTACAAAACAGAAATGGATTCACAGACATAGAAAACAAACTTATGGTTACCAAAGCAGGAAGGAGGGAGGGATGAATTAGGAGTTTGGGATTAAAATATACACACCACTATATGTAAAATAGACAAACAACAGGGACCTACTGTATAGCACAGGGAACTATACTCAATATCTTATAATAACCTATAATGGAAGAGAATCAAAAAAAGAATAGCTGTATACAAATGTATAACTGAATCACTTTGCTGTCTACCTGAAACTAACATAATACTGTAAATCAACTATATTTCAATAAAATTTTTTTTTCAAAAAGAACGAATTACTAGGCTGAGGACCAGAGGGAGTGGGCGTGAGGATGGAGGGCATGAATCTCCTTAAACACTTTCATGAAGATATTGTCCTTGTCTCTGCTTTCTGTGGACCAATGTCTGGATCTCGTCTGCGCCTCATTCAGGGGACAGAGGACAGTGGAAACCTGACAACCCAAGCAACTCGACTGGGGAGACTTTTGCCCCTGGAGGCCTTGGCTAACCCAGAGCCCGGGCAGTAGAGTTGCCCCACTGAGCAAATAAAAATATAGGAAACCAAATTAAATTTGAATTTTAGGTAAATAAAAAATGCGACCTATTTACACGACAATTGTTTGCTGTTTATCAAAAATTCACATTTAACCTGGCATCCTGCTTTTATCTGGCACCCCTGTCAGGCACGATGGGTCAGCAGACTCCTAGGGAAGCCCCCCAGTCTCACCCCAGGGGCACCCAGGAGGTGGGTGTCCATCTCAGCCCCGCATTAACAACCACCAAGTGACCTGGAGTGGCTCATCTTACATCTCAGCTCCCACTTTCAGACAAGAAAAGCTTACCCAGGCCATCTTTAAATTATGGGTCCATAATTTAATTTCCCTTTGCTTTTTTTTTAAAGAAGATGTTGGGGGTAGGAGTTTATTAATTAATTTATTTTTGCTGTGTTGGGTCTTTGTTTCTGTGCGAGGGCTTTCTCTAGTTGTGGCAAGTAGGGGCCACTCTTCATTGCAGTGTGCGGGCCTCTCACTATCGCGCCTCTCTTGTTGTGGAGCACAGGCTCCAGACGCGCAGGCTCGGTAGTCGTGGCTCACGGGCCTAGATGCTCCGCGGCATGCGGGATCCTCCCAGACCAGGGCTCGAACCCGTGTCCCCTGCATTAGCAGGCAGATTCTCAACCACTGCTCCACCAGGGAAGCCCTCCCTTTGCTTTTTAAGTGTACCATTCATTACATTAAAGCCTATACAAGTTGATAAAAAAGCACAACCTTCAAGGAAGCTGTCAGGTTTATGGATCCAACACCATTATTTTCCAAATCATGTTCTTTAGGACAACAGTAGGTTAGACAAAATGAAGTGTTTTCTCCCCGCCGCCAAAGCTACATTAAGAACTGCCAAAAGGAAACTGAAAATATTCTACAACTCTCTTTTCAAAGAAAAACTACCTGTCAACATGAAGTGAGGCATGCGAATTGCTAAGCTCAGTATTCAATGAAATTTAAAATACATTGATGAACAGAACAGGAATAAAGACATAGACATAGAGAATGGTCTTGAGGACAGAGGGGGAAGGGGAAGCCGGGGCGAAGTGAGAGTGGCATCGACCTATACACACTACCAAATGTAAAATAGTTAGCTTGTAGGAAGCAGCCACATAGCACAGGGAGATCAAGCTCGGTGCTTTGTGATGACATAGAGGGGTGGCATAGGGAGGTTGGGAGCGAGGCTCAAGTGGGAGGGGATATGGAAATGTATGACTGCCTGTGGCTGATTCACTTTGTTGAGTGACAGAGGCTAGCGCAGTATTGTGAAGCAGTTATACTCTAATAAAGATCTATTTTAAAAAATACATTTTAAGATGAAATTTGAGCAATCTCTAGCAAGTCCTTAATTTATGCAACTTACATGAGTTCAGTCAGAAAACATTCTAAGAGAGGAAGAGCCTGTGATTAATGCCTCTCGCCATGGTTCTTCCCAAGTGCATGCTCCAGAGTGAGTGTGGGCAGTGATCCAACCCGAGAGCCTGCAGGCCTCTCCTGGAAGCACGGGCGTAGGATCCTAGCCCCGAAAGATGTGGATGCAAAGTTATCCAATGCGGCGACACCTTGAAACACAAGGCGGCTACTTCAACCAGCGCTCAGATGCCCCAATCTCGAGCGGGACCCTGGTAATGCTGAGTTACTGAAGGGGTATGTCATGTTAGTTCCCAATGAGGCACCCCCTTAAGAAATATTCAAAGGAATGTTCTCGGCTGATTTTGATCAGACTCTCTTTTTAAATGTAGCACTCTGTTAGTTACTGACCTCCAACTTAGCATCTTAAAACCTCAAAAAGCATTTATTAACTCACATTGTTTCTGTGGGTCAGGAATTTAGCCATTGCTTGCTGGATGGTTCTATCTTGGGGTCTCTTTTGAGGTTGCAGTCAAGAATTCAGGGGGTTTACAAAGATTCACAGGGATTTCAGGGACTGACAGGGGGCCATAATCACCTATCTGTAGGCTGGACTGGAGCTGGTGGAGCCACATCTAAGATGAGGCCCTCACGTGGCCATTGGCAAGAGGCCTCAGCTCCTGACCACGTGGAACTCCCCAAAAGACTGCTTGAGCATCCTCACGACATGGCAGCTGCCCTTCCCCAGAGCAAAGGAACCAAAACAGAAAACAAAGGAAGTTCTTGGGCAGGGGCCATGCTAATCTTCTCTGTATTGTTTCAATTTTAGTAGATGCACTGCTGTACACCTGAAATGAGCACAACATTATTGATCAACTATACACCAATATAAAATAAAAATTTTAAAAAAGTCCTTGATGCCTTATATTAACCTAGTCATATCCACCATGTTCTATTCATTCATTAGAATCAAATGGCAAAGTCTAGCCTGTGCCCAAGGGGAAAGGGATTTGACTCCACCTGTTGAGAATAGTGTTGGCAAACCTGTGGACATAGTTGTTTAAAACTACCACAAAGATAGCACCTTCTAAAGCTGTACAACCAAAGCTCAAGCAGATGGGGTTTCAGGCTTTAGCCGGAGGGAAGGCAGCGGTTGAATCAAGGCTCCTAAATCTACAGCCCCCAGGTGGCCAGCACTGTCTCTGCTTGGGGACTGAGAGACAGTGCCTCTCTGGAAGGCCTGGCCCGGGGAAAGGCTCCTGTACCTGTGCCCTGGGAACCTGGCATGTAAACTGACCTCCCCCCCAGGGCACCCCTCTTGGCACCAATGGGGCAGAAGGCAGCAGTACTGATGGGGAAGGGTGGGCCACCTGGGCTCCCGGGCTCCCCTCCCTTCCAGACTCTGAAGAGGCCGTGATGAGTGTGGGAAAGGACATTTTGAGGCCAGCTAGGGCTTGAGAGAAAGGGAAAGAAAGCGAGAAATTACAACAGAGGCTGGGCCTGAGGGTCACGTTCTGGAGAGGCTGCAGTGGAGGAAGGCAGAGACGGATCCAGCCTCAGCCCCCTGGGCCTCTACGATTCTGTCTCCAGCGGACACGAGGTTGTCTGTCTCACGAGGCTGATCTGCTTTTCAAGCACATATGGACACCAGACTAGGGCTCGCTTTGGGAACCCAAGGGCCTCTTCTGGACCACAGGGCCTGGGCCTCTCTGTGGTACCCAGGCGGTCTGCTGTCTTGATGGATGCTGGGATGGTCCCGTGAAAGTGAAAGAATTTTCACTGGTCAACAACCATTGTAACTTCACACTCAAACATCACCTGAGGACAAGACGCCAGGTCTGAAGAGCATCACTGCTCCCCTGCTTCTGTCCTCCCTACTCCCGGCATCTGCTCAGGCCCCCTTCTTCCCGCACGAGGCTGGTGAGCAGTGGTCTCCCCTGGTCCCCCCAACCCTTAGCTCTCCTGGTCACAGGCAGTAGCTTTTCGGGGCGTCCATCTCCCCTCTCAGGCTGGCGTTCTCTGGTCCAGTGAAATGTCCTCTTCTAGGTCTCCTGAGGGTTTTTGTTCATGGGCAGCGTCACTGAGAACTCCAAACAATAACAAAGCTAATGGTCACTGGTACTCATACTTACTTTGAACCACGGGCGCTAAGGAGTTCCCTGCACACCACATCACCCCATGAGGAGGAAGCGGGAGGAGGGCAGAACTCACCCAGCCTGCAGGTGGAGGACCAGCCCTGGGAGGAGGGCAGAACTCACCCAGCCTGCAGGTGGAGGACCAGCCAGCCCTGGGGGGCGCGCTCAGGGGCCTCTAGGTCAGGGCTGTCTCATAGAGCTCTTGCCGATGATGGAAATGTTCTATTGTCTGCACCGTCCAGTACGTAGCCACCAACCACACGTGGCTGTTGAGCACTTGAAACGTGGCCAGGGCAACTGAAGAGATGAGTTTTTGCTCTTATTCAATTTTAACATCTTTAAATAGCCACGTGTGGCTGGGGGCCACCACGCTGGACCACGCAGGTCATGGTGGTCCTGCCCCTTCATTTTACACCCATAGAAACTGAGCTGCACGGAGAGGAAGCGGACAGCTTAAGAGCCCTTGGGGGTTACAGAGAATAGGATTCCCTCTGGTGGCAGAGTCCTTGTCACCCAGAGCAACTTGCTGACAGGGGCGGGTGTCTGCCAGGCTGAGTGGCAGGACAGGTCCCAGACGGGCAGGGAATCCCTGCTTTGCCCCGGTAGGTGCTCAGCTCTGCTGGGAACACAAAATCAAGACCTCCAAAAAGCAGGGGAGGGTCAAACGCTGGGGCCTCACAGCGTGGAGCCCCACTGCAACCCCCATGGGGTCTGGGCCTCTTTGGGGTCTCCTTTCGGGGCCTGAGCACTCTGGTGACTATTCCTCCCCAGCTGACTCCCTCAGACACTGAAAACCCTGAATGAACATGCAACCTGGCGATCACCTCTCCGATTAACATAAAGGCCTGTGAAAGCCATGTGAAGCAATGAGTCCGGCGGGTATTTCTTTTCCACTTAAGCCCACAAATAATGCTCTCTGATTATACAATCATTTGTGGACTCTACAAGCCAGACGTTTAGGCAACAGAGTGGAGCCTGCTTGCCTCAAGCAGTCTGAAAAGCCCAGAGTTGCACATCAAGTACTACTATTTTTAAATGAGATGGAGATCAGGGTGAGGAAAAGACTAATTTAGGCTAAACTGGCAAGTACATATAATTTACAAAATTATGCAAAAGTAAAAGACTCCAATTTCCTTTCTATCAAGGCATATTCTGTGAGAAAATCCAAACTGTCTCACACCTCTGCATTCGTGCTGTTAGGTACTGGGACTAACTCGGGGAATATTTTTGTAGAACTCTGAGCTGTTCACCACAGGATGTCTGTGAAAACTCTTAGGGGCTGCGCCAGGGTGCTGCAAAGGCAATGAACTTCTATCGGCAATAATTCTCCTTATTCTCTTGTGGGCTGTTACCCTGGCAACCCTCTGGGTGGTACCCTGCTCTGCCCCAGGTGTTCTAAAACGCAGAGCCCTCACCTCAGAGCTGGGACTGCTCTCAGGTGTCAGATCCTCTGTCTGAGGAAATTGCTTTACTTTCCTTCATTCCATAAGAATGTAAAAATTCATTCTTACACAGTCCTAAATTGAGAAAGACAAAATGTAATTATGTGAAGGTCAGAAGACCCTAACAGTAACCAGCGATGAGCACTATGGGGTCAGTGTTCCCTGTTTGTCACCCCACTGCCACCCAATCTATTTCCACTCTCTCTGTCCTGCTCTGTGCTCAGGAGGCCAACCTCCCCTCTGTGGGGGAGAGAGGACCGGGTATTTCTACCCCCTTGCTGCCGGATGCTTCCCTGGAGGCGGTCGGTCCCTCTGGGACTCTGCTCCTTTGACACGGGCCCTGTACAAACACAAGGGCACGTCACAAGGTCCCACATGTCACAAACTTGCATACACATCAACATACTAAGGAACAAATGATCGCCTCTCACTTGAGAAGTGTACTGGCACACGCCACCCAAAATGTGCCTCTCTGGCATAGTGATTACTTTGAGCTAAGGGCAATTGAGAATAGGCAGATGCAGGAAAAGCTCTTTATCTCTCCCTAGCTGCCTAAAAATAGAGTTAAACTTCCCCTTTTGTAAAGGAAATTTTCACTTATGAAGACTTCTCCCACCAGGAGGAGAGCTACCCCTGGAGACAAATCCATCACCCAAGAAACTCGTGTCTGCACGAGGCGGCCCATAATGGCAGCCATTTCTTCCCCTTCCCAGGGCTTCCCTCTGCATCCAGAAGCCCGACCCGCTTTCCTTTGTTTAACCTAAGATGGCATGTAAACCTCAATCTTCTGGCCATCTCCAAGAGCCATAGTCTTCATTGCGATCTCCCTTAAAACTTTTTTTGTCCTTGTTAACATCTTTGATCAGCTTGACTCTGGGGCCCCAGCCTAGGAGGGTAAAGGGAAAAGATTTTTCCTGCCCTACTTGCATACCCACCAGCATCTTTCCGGTGACTGAGTCCTTCAGGCCCCAGGAGACACGTGTCTACCACTCTCCCCTGAGTCCTCATGGGGAAAGGTAGCCCAGTCCTCCACCGTCTAGATCTGGGCTGTACCACGGCCAAGAAAAGTCAGAGAAAAGTCAGATTAATTCCTCCTCAAGTCCTTCCTCTCCAGGGCAGCAGTGTGGGGACTCTGACACAAAGCAGCATCAGCCACCGCTGGTGCCAGGGGACCACTTCCCGACTTCTCCTGTTCTTACGTTCAGTTCTGGTGGGTCTCACACAGCAGCCACTGACACGTGTGTCACCAGGAGACATGGCCTCAGCTTAGCCAAAGCCGTACCATTCTTCGGCACCGTTCTAAGGTCATAAGTGGTATCTTCTGCATCTGCCCATGCTGGAACATTTTGATAAAACGCACGTCAAACGTGACTTTGCAACCACTTTAGACACACAACGGAATGTTGAATACATGCTGTTAAAGCACTTAGGTTTGATTTAGGTGAGATAAGAGACACTCTGGACAGTTCAGGAATGAGAACAGAAGATTCCTGAATAAAGAGTCTGGTCTGTCATGAAAAATCAGATTAATTTTGAATTTGCGAAGCTCACAGTTATCTGTGATAAACAGTTGCTTGCTGTTACTCATGTTAGTAAAATTACACCAAAAAAGGTCAGGTAGATCATAGTTTGCCTATTTTCACCTTTTCAAGGATTAAAAATGTTTTAATCATTTTTAGGAAAAAAATAAATTGCAAGAAACTGCAGGTGAAATATAAACTAAAGTGACATTCCAAAATGCATATCAGAAAATTAGAACAAAAAAATAAAAACTGTGCACGATGATGAAGGAGAAATTTCTATAAAATATTCCTGAAATGATTATTTATTTAGTCTGTAAATAAAACTATAATGTCAAATAAAAAGAGAATTGAACCAGATGAGCTCCATACTACTATTTCAGCTTTTTTTAAATAGAATTCCAGCATTTAAAAATGTGAAGTAGAAGAGGGAAAAACGAACGCTGCGCGCACATCTGTATGTTGGTTTAAGATACGTGAAATTGCTTAATAAGTGAGAATAATTTATCTTAGCTTAACATACTGTGAGTTATTTTTTTCAGTAAGGATAATTTATCATAGGAGATCCCATTATAATTTTTGAATACAATATGTAAATTTTATGGTTCATTTGTGAATTGAAGCATTGCTTAAAATTTTATTGCCAATTCCAGCTGCTACAGCCTCAGCAGGGCAAACTGCCTCCAAATTGAACTTAAGAAAAGACATAACTAAGAACTACAGTAGCTCCAGAAATGTCTAATTTGGCATTACTGTCAACTGGATAGAAATAATGTAAAACTCTTGAATATGAAACATAATTTGTGATTTTCCTAAAATGAAGCCTTGGAAAATAGATCTTGTGGATTAAGAATATAAAAATGTATGGATTATGTAGGCATTTTGCTATTCCTCCGTATATTGCTAGCCTATCAACAGAATGCTCAGAAATGGGTAATAATAATTAAATATAGTTACTGTTGGTATTTTGTTGGCTTTAGACATATACAACTGTAGCTTTACATATATTTTCCTATTTTGTCTTTATGCAGATGTATTTGTCATGGTAGGAGGACAAAACAAGTTTTATTTAACAATTTGGTAGCTGGATATATCACTTGAAGATATTTAGACTTGTGGCATGCTGGGGCGTCTGCACTCCCTATTCCACTGCCAGGCTCTCCGGGGCCCGGCTAATTCCACTCTCTCCCAGGCTCTTCAGGCCCAGGAAGGTTCTATCTTCCCCCTGTTGCTAGTTGCTGGGGCCTCAGCCTCCTTGGTGGTCCCTTAATGTAGCCCACACCTCCATAACGGTCCCTTCCTTTAATGGTTTTCAGATCAATCTTCTTGAGTGCCCTGCATGGCTCTCTCCAGGATGCTGACTGATGCTCCTGGTAAGTTAGAGTGTTTAAGAACACACCTATTGTCATGCATCCTTCTGTCCTTCCAAAATGCTCCATTTTCTTCATGACACTGATTCCCTCCTGACATTATAGGTTGGCCTGTTGTCTGCTGGTTGCCTGTCTCTGCCCTAAACTGTGAGCTCCCTGAGGGCAGGGCTCTGACTGGTTCTCTGTGGGAGTCCCAGGGCTAAAAACAGTGCCTGTCACATAGGTGCTCAATAAATGCTTGTTAAGTAACTCTGATGAAAGAAGAGAGCATATGAGTAAGGTCTACAAGAACATCTAAAATTCTAAACAAGGTCTAAAATTCTGCAAGAATTGGCCCAGGGTACATTTTTATACAATAATCAGTGAAATGTGAGTGAAAGTGGGAAATATTTCAAAAGGATGTAGGTACCCACCTACCATATTCTGCTGTTGAGAAGGCTGTGATAAGACACCTAATATGCCCTCAACGCCTGGCTCATGGAGGGCACTCAATCTACACAGTTCTCCATATGTCCTTTTCTTAGTTAAGAAATGGGAGGGATTTCCAAAGGCCTGTTCCCACCTCAGTTACTTTCTTAGATGAACTACTTTAAAATTGGGGGCAGGATGTTAAAATCAATGAGGTTAAACATGGGCCAAGTGGAGAATTATAATCTTAAATTGAGAAAAATAGTGTGTGGCTCAGAAATGCTCAATGTGTCCATTAAAATAAGAGTTGACAATGTTTGACTCACCTAAATCCTTTTTTGTTCCCTCCCATAATGAGCTGCCGAGCACTGTGATGTACAGTCACACATCAGTTGTATGGAACCTGCAGCCCGATGAACAGTGTTCATTATTAGTTGAAGGGATTTCTGCAAAGAGTGGATGAGGTTGTGTGAGGGTCGGGCTGCCTGAATGAGAAACACCCTGATCTCCATCACTCACAAGAGAGCAGGTTGGCAGCCTCAACCGGGGAAATTGCTACTTGGCTGCATAGGGTGACAGGCACACACTACACGGCTGTCTGGGTGGCATGGGAAATAAACGAGTGTCATGGCGGGGTGTCAGGAGGTAATTAGTAGCCCCTCAGCTGTCTGTAAACAAACATTTTTGATGCATGCCATGAAGAGCTGAAGCTATTTTGGTGATCAATTTTGCACTCTCAGGAAGTGGAGTTTAACTACTTGTCTGATTCCCAGAGCCCTACATCAGACCGGCACCGACGGTAGGGAAACAGGCTCCCCACCTGCAGAGGTGGCAGCTCTCTGATGCCAGGGTCTTCATTGTGTCGTTTTCTCACTCTTTTATAGCAAATCATCCGTCTCCACCAGTTCTTATTTAAGGGCCATTTTATTTTTGTTTCTAAAATCAATCAAAAAGCCCAAAGCATCACTAAAAGGCAGCAGCAGATAAACATAACTGAGTTCCACAAACTTTTACTGAGCATCTACTATTGATTGTATTCCTATGTCAGGGATGCGAAGACAAAGCTGAGTAAAGACCTAGGGTCCAGGCTCAAGGAGCTTATAGTGAAACAGGAGAAGTGGCCATATCAAACACAGAATGTCAAGATACAGTTTAGAATAGACTTTCATTTCCTATCTCTTGTGTTTTACCCCTAACTAAATTTAAATGTCCATTTATTAGTATCTTTTCTTTTCTTTTTTTTTTTTTTTTTGCGGTACGCGGGCCTCTCACAGCTGTGGCCTCTCCCGTTGTGGAGCACGGGCTCCGGACACGCAGGCTCAGTGGCCATGGCCCACGGGCCCAGCTGCTCCGCGGCACGTGGTATCTTCCCGGACCGGGGCACGAACCCGTGTCCCCTGCATCGGCAGGCGGACTCTCAACCACTGCGCCACCAGGGAAGCCCTATTTATTAGTATCTTTAACACTAATTAAACAACTGAGTTAGACTCTGCAAAAGATAGAATAGTTAATAAAAAGAAAATAAAAATAAAAATGATGTGCATCTATTTAGTGCCAAACCCTAGATTCAGCAAATGATAAATATTTAATAAAAGCAATTACTATTACCTCATTAATACAAAACCCAATAAGTAGGTATTGTGATTGTCCCCATTTCACAGAAGAGGAAACTGAGGCTGGGAGAGACTCAGCTACTGGCTCAAAGTTACTCACCCTGGTCTGCCTGATTCCTAGGCTCCTAAACCTAATTCCCTTCTAAATAGGACCCATGCTCTTAAGGTGCTCTCACTCCCTTGTTGTGGAAGCAAAGAAGACAGGCATGTATGGACATAACCTGCACGGAGAAGAGGAGAGCATGGGGTGGTCCAAGTGTGACAGTCCCTGGCCTGTGGGTTACAGGTAAGGGTGTGGGAGGGACCTCTTCTCAATGGTATGTTCACTCTGCTCACCTCTGGGGAGGAGTCCGTCAGACCTGGAAGACACACCTGAGCAGCCTGGGGAGCTGAGAGCCAGGGACGTGAACCTACACAAGGTCTTCAGTTCATCAGTCAGGACAGTCCTGAATGGAGAACACATTGTACTCCAGGTCCTTCTCCTCCAGCTCTTTTCCTACATCTTGTCTCCTGGGATCTCCTTCTGGCCATGTCTACCAGCCATGGACTTCTCTGTGTCCAGTAGTACAGTATGCAGTCTAACTTAACAGTATTGCAGTGGGAGGAGGGGAACTGGCAGGGGTGGGGGAGAAAAGCATAAAGGAGAGAAAAGCATAAAGACAGAGGTAGAACCCTGCTCTCCTGCTTTCAAGCCAAGTTTCCACTATTATTCCACAACAATTGAGGATGTATTAAGAAGGAAAATGCAACGTACAGGTTTGCTTTTCTCTGAGGTAATCATCCCCATCACAAAAGTTTTAATCATACAAAATGTTATTGACTTCGCTTACAAAAACCTACCAAACCCAATGTTTTGCATGATCCGTTTCTCACACGTATTTTGGGCTGGCCCCAATATTTTTGTCACCATTTTAACATTGTAGAAATTCTAATCTAAGGCCCTTCTCATGCATGACATCTTTCTTGAGGATCACCTAGTTGCAAGGAGCAGAAACTCAAATAAGGTTAATCCAAAGGAGATGATTTGCTGCTGCTGATAGTATTCATGGTGTTGGTGGTAATTTATGACAGTGATACTGAAGAGGGTGGCTATAGTGTGGTAAGGGTGACAGGAATGGCTGGTGGTGTTCTTAGTGAGGGGATTTTGATGGTGGTTGTGATGGTGAAGATGGAGGTTATGATGATGACCGTTGTGGTGACAGTGGTGGTGATGGTGATGGTGGTCATGGTGATGGGGATATAGCTTTTGTGATGATGGTGATGGTACTGGTGATAGTGATGATGGTACGGATGGTGATGGAGATAGTGGTGGTGATGATGGTGAAAGTAATGCTGGGGATGATGGTGGTGATGGAGATGACGGTGGTAATGAGGACACTGATGATGGTGAAGATGACGGTGGTGATGCTGGTGAAGATGATGGTGCCTATGACGGAAACAGAGGTGGTGATGGCATCTTTGGGATCACACGGCCGAAAGCAGGGTCAGATTTAACAAGGGGCTAGACTTGGGACATGAGTATTCCACTAATGTATTTCCTTTTTTTTTGTCTCTCTGGAGGCGCATGGTTTCTTGTCTCTGCTTCTGTCTGGGCCTCTGCAGCACCATCTTTTGTCAAAGGGTGAAAAATAATCACTCTGGCCCTGGCTGCACATTGCCTTCCGGTTAAGAGCTCTCCACAGACTGACTCAGTCTGGGTACCTTCAAGTTATTCAGAGAAAACAAATCAGATAAGTTCAGACCAGCCAATGACTTCATTTCTCTGGAGTCAACTGTGGCAATACATCATTTAATACAAACAGAGAACCCAGGGCAATGGGAAATAGATTCTCCCAGAAGGTGGTGGGCCAGAGAAGGCAATGACAGGCATCTCTAGGACTGGAACGTCTGGAACAGGAAGAGTAAGAGTGAAGATCTAACAGGAGGAGTCGCAGGGGACAAATTTGCTGAAATCCAGAGGAGATGGGTTTAAAGGTGAATATCTTCTCATTTTCAAATCATTCTCTCCAACCTTTGAGAAGTTTTGCCAGGAGAGAGATTATTTTTTCAGCCGTGTGGGTTCATACTTTCTAGTTAATACCTGCCTGAAAATTGGGGAACATTTAATCTCCCAGTTAATGGTCTTTTTTTTCCCTCCTTTTATATTAGCAATTTAATATCTGCTAATAGTGTATATCTTCCAAAACTAAGAGTTCACTTGTAAATGTGTTTATGGTCAAGTAGCTTCCACAATTACATGCCAGTAGCTATTCAAATTGTGATTTTAATGATCCACAGTGACAATTTTCCTCCTTCTTCTTTTCCCACTTTCTCTGTCAAAATAAGGTGGTAAAACAACCCCAAATTTGACATGTGTGATTTAGAAAACAAAGGGGACAATTGTGCAGACTCCAAAGACCCAGAACGTACTTGAGGTCTGTGGATGATCCACAGGGTTAATTTTGTTCTTAAAAGATACTTGTGGGCATCTTCCTGTGCCATTATCTCTGCAGCAGAAGGTAGAAAAGAACTAAGTCTAAGATTCCATGGGCTCCTGACTGATGAACACCTGAGAAATTCTGCCATCTTGCTGATCAAGGAAGTGAGATGTGTGTCTAAGAATCTAGGTTTTCTATAACGCACTTGGCCTTTTTATCAACTGGCCACTGTACGAGGTGGGAACGCATGGGAAGGGGTGTTTAAAAGATTATATTTCTTAAAGCAAAGAAACCCCAACCTCCTCCCTGCCCCACCACCCCTGTAGATTTGGTGACAAGGAACTTCAAGATGTTGGCACAATTTTCAGAACACAAGGGCTACCTTCCCCAGCTACATGCCAAACCTCCAAAATGCAGTAATAGAACAATTTTCTCCAAAATCTTATTTGAAAAGAGGTTTAAAAATGGTCAGTAGAGAATGGTTAAGATTAGCTTACAGAAGCTCTGTGTCCTAAGGGAGGTTGAAGGCTGGTTTCACACTTGAGAGGTGCACACACCAGGGGGTATCAAGAAAGAAACATGGAGGCAGTGAAACCAAAAGGTCAATCAGACAGGCTTTATCAGACTGGCATTTCACAGAAGGAATGGGCTCTGGGTTAACATCAAGGGGCCTGCCTGCCTTCATCTTGTTACCAAACTCAGGTTCGGCTACTTGACACTTGAAAGCCACTACTCAAGAGACAAGTGTTGGTAGGAAAGGAAAGTTTGCTTTATTCTGGAGACCAGCAACCTGGGGACAAGGTGGACTCATGTCCAAAAGCCAACTCCCAACAGCCAATCAGGGAGTAAGGGTTTTAATGGAGAATTTCAGGGATGCGCAAGCAGAGGGAAGGGGGCCTACGTGCAGGACATCACAGTCACCAGCCCTGAGAGTCATTTTCAAATTGCTCATGGGGTGGTCTGATCAGCATCATCTTGATTGTTTTAAGTACAGTTAATCTTCAGCTCCAGGGTCAGTTTGTTCCCATTTCCTTAAGGACAGTTCTTGGAATTGTGCAAGATGGAGAAGCTGATGTCGTGGCTACAGTCTGGTCATCATATAGTTAACTTCTTCCACCTGGTGGGGGTTTCAGTATCTGCAAAACAGCTCAGGGACATGGCTCAGAATATGATCTACAGCCCTTGAGGAGGAACTAAAGGTCCTTGACTTTATTTAATGACTAAACTATTATTATTTTGTCTGGTTTGACTGCTTTCCTTTGCTTCTGCATTTTATTGCTTCTCTGATTACATTTATTCTTTGGCTAGAGTTTTCCTACAGACAAGAGGCAGGGGGAGGACACTGGGAGGGAGGGTCTTGTCCTGAGAAGGCCCCATAGGGTCCTGCTGTGTTACATTCTCTCTCGCTCTCTTTTTCTTTCCTTCCATCCTTCTTTCCCTCTTTTTTCCCTCCCTCCCTCTCTCCCTCATTCCTTACCTCCCTCTCTCTTTCCCTCACTCCATTTCTTCTCTCCCTTCCCTCCTTCCTTCCTTCCTTCCTTCAACTTCCTGGTCATGGTCAGTCCCAAGAATCTTCCAGCAGAGGTCACACTTTCCTTTGAGATGAAGCAAGGTATTTTTTATTTGAGAGAGGAACTTATCTGCTTGTTCTGGGTTGTAAATTTCCACACTGTTTGGAGAGATTCCACAGTGACATGAGGCCATTGGAGAGGTATGGGACATAGTGTCAGAGATATAAGACCACCAATCAGCTACGCATCATACATCGTGATAAACATAATAATACCCATGTTGACCATGTCCAGGTGCCCAGCACTGGCCTTTTGTGCTGCCATTTGTGTTTATCCTGTCTTTGGTGTGTTGGTTGAGCTAGTGATAGGGACCCCTGGACATTAGCCTTTCCTTTAGGGGTGTAAGTATCACTGGGGCCTCCTTATCAAAAACTTCCTTGTCCACAGACTGGAGGTGTTCCACGAATTCCTTAGGACTATTGCTGTGGGGTCTCAGCAGAGACCTACAGAAGGGTCTGAACTTACCAACAACTGTCCAGGTGCTTCTGGTTTGCTGGATGGTGAATTCATCATTCATGAGGTTAGAGAGGGCTTCATCGAGGTGATGGTGAGAACAGAGCATGGCTTTAGGAGACTTGTTGATACTGGACTGGCAGAGGGAAAGAGGAAGGACGTTATGACTCAAGAAGAGTCTGAGCAATTTGCTTGGGAAATCACGTGGGACATTTTTCTGGGTGACAGTCCATTTGGCTTCCAGCACTAAATGCTAAGAGCTGAGATTTACTGAGCACTTCTTAAATCCACTTCTCTGAGCTAAGTGCCTTCCATACCTTAGCTCATTTGAGTTCTACAGTTGGGAAAATCAAGGTTAAGTAGTCTGCCTGAGATGGTGCAGCTTCTAAGCAGTAGAGCCTGTATTCAGACCCAGTAGCCTGATTGGAGGGACTGAGTTTTAACCATTATTCTAATCTGCCCTCTTATCATACCTCAACTCACAGCACCATCACTCAACTTCGTTTGGGTTGATAAGTACGGCTGGGGAACTGGTGTTTAATATGTTTAAATTATGACAATCTTAGTATGTGGTCAGCTCCCCACACTACTCAACTCCCTTCAATTCCTTTACACCCGATTTACACACAATTCACACACATGCACACACACCTACCTACCAACTTTAATAATTTTAAATGAGCTGTATATAAGTTTTCTGGAGTTTAGTCCTGGAGTACTCTGCTGATATAGATTTGATGTCACATGTCTACAAACTGAAGATCCCAGGGCCCCAAAGAGGGATAAGGGCTGGCAATGCGCTGGTGTTTCTTTCTCATTTCTTATGAGCTACAGTAGTTCCTGCCAGGATTTATGAACCTATTGCACTGACAGTACATGGATTACAAAGCAGCAACGTTCTTTGGCTGTCAATTTTGGGGACAGGAGGAGAGCTTAATGCTGTCACATAGGAAGTGCCATGAACTTACACAGCAGAAGCCCTATTTTTCCCTTGGACCCCATATAGATTTCTAAGGAGATTTCACAATCTCTCTCCTATCACCACAGCCCATGGAACCCTGCTCATGACAGAGTCCTCACTGGCGAGCACATGGAAGAGAGGCCAAGTTTGTCCAAGGAAGTGGTGAATAAAGCACGGTGCTTCAAGGCTTGTCCCAGCAAGGTGTCATGCAAAGGCTAAGATGCACAGATGGAGCACACAGAAGAAAACCCAGGCAGAGCTGTGCCCACAACATCTGGCGAAGGTTATCACCAGTCCCTCGGGGAAAAGAAACTAAAATTCCACCTCAGGACCTACTATGCACCCTTCGCAGCACCTTGCATAAAGATATGCAGAGGAAACACACAGAGTTGTCATCAAGAACTGCCTGGACCCCAGTCATTGGCTATGAATCCTTGAAATCCTTAAATAAGAACCCCTTGAAGTAGTTCTATATTTTTATCTAAGGGAGCTCCAGATAACCATAAAAGTGTCCAGAGTGGGCAAACCAGAAAACCGTCCCCCCCTGAAAAAAAAAACCCAGAAAAACCCTCTCTCCTAACCTGAGTTTGTCCTGATGGAGCTATGCATGTCTGGATCCAGATAGACTCTATGCACACAACTGAATGGGTATTGCTAACCTAGCTTTTTTTATGCCTTGCACACATTTGATGGCTCAGTTTGCTATCTGGCTTAAGGAAAGGAGCACGGATGGGGAAAGCTGTTGAAGGGAGCGTGCAAGGAGGCTGGCTGGAAAATCAGGGTCTTGGCCAATCAAGGTCAGAGGGAGATTGCACAGGGAGATTGTGATTGACACAGGGACATCAACTTGTCACAAAGCTCTTGCCCACGGTGGACACAATTAACGTTTGCTAAATGAATGAATTAATGAATGGACAAAAATTACACTTTAATTCCATCTCTGAGGATCCTAGAGTTGACATATATCCTACATTAAAGAGCCTATGTGTACAGATCCTGTATAAACGGGTTCTATAGTTAATAAAGAAATCCAGAGAAAGTCTGAAATGTTGAGTAAAAGAAAAGGCTGGAACATCAAATAGCCCGAATATAGAGACTCCAAAACATCTCCTTGTGTGGAGAGCATCAGACCCTTTGGAATTATTCTTTAAAATCCCTGTGACATGGAGAGAACGTTCTTCTGGAACCACCCAGGAACACGGTTCACTTGGAGCAGCTGGAGGAAGCTAAGTCTTCTGTGCTGTTTGTCTACTGGGGATACTAGGTCACTTTGCAGAGAAGAGTTGTTTGCCCTGGAGTCCCTGATCAAATTTGTGAAGTTTCACTAAAGACTCACAGCAGCTGCAAAGTGTCAGACTGCATTCTGACTCGACAGTTTGTCATCTCTTCTAGTGTTGCCTGTTTCACTGTGATCAACACTTCCAATATTTTTTGGTTAAGGGATGATTTGTTGATTTCCTCTCCTCCCACTCAGTTTCTCTGGAGTGAAGTCTCAGGAATGTTGACACGTGGTTATTTTCAGCTCCTGTTAAATCACCATCACCCTTAGGGCTCAGATCCCACGGTACTGGGGCCCTACTAAGACATTTGAGAGCCCAGGTCTGGGGCCAAGGAGGTGAAACAGAAGAAGCCTGGGGTTTAAGCTTACATTTTTCTGTCACACCGCTAGCGGGAGGTCACTGCTATATCTTTCAGAGATTTTCGGTTTCCACAGCCGGGTGCTTATCACGTAGAAGATGTTAAAGGAATTGTGCTGGGGGCTTCCAGAGTCATTACACGGATCTTGGGAGAATGAGGAACTTGACGTTTATTTCGTTTCTTATCCTTTTCTCATCTGTGCAAGCCTGAAATTAAAGTGCAAGCAGGTAGAGCTAGCCCCAGGAAGAGTGGAAACAGAGATCAGAGTGCGCTCTTAAGGGTGTGAATCAGCTTTATCCATTGACTCTCTCAGAAATTGACCAAAACGGAAAAGGTCTCCTTTTTCAATTATTTGTAATAGTCCAAAATCACACACTAACTTACTCTACACCTGTTTTCCTCCTTTGTATGGACGATTCCAGATTTTCCAGGCTATCTAGGAAATAATTGTTATACAGCAGCGTTCGCTCCATAAATTAACAATTCCTGAAGCTTTTCCCCAGTAACAGGTATCATTGAAGTAAAAAGTATTTTTTTCCTCATCATTTTCTCCTGAGATAATACAGGTTTTTCAAAGCAGAGGAGCCTTCATTCATTCAACAAATATTTATTAATAACCTACTATGTGCCTGGAACTAAGCTAAGTGCAGACAACCAGTCTTTGCCACCATCATCCTATATTATAGTTAAGCAAGTAAACATCATATGTGGGCAAAACACAGTGTGGTGGGAAGTGCTACGGAGACAACTAAGCAGAGAAGGGGGTCGGGAGAGACGGAAGCAGCCCTGAGAAGGTGACATGTGAATTTCAATGATAGATGCCCCATCAGCAGGTGAAGGCTTCTCTTGGTGGAGTCTGGGGGCACTCGAATTTTTGGATTGGGCCAGGTGAAGCCTGGTGTTTAAAAATCAATAAAAGGCTAGGGTTGGAAGTGACCTTGCAAACCTTACTGTCAACCCCGTTCGTTCCACTTGTGGAGACACCAACCCCTGAGACGTTAACTGACCAGCTGTGTCTCTGCTCAGCCCTGGGTTCTATACACTGTGCTTCACACATGGACACTTGTGTCTAATTACCTTTCCTCTCCCTGAGAATTCAGTCCACCTGCCCCTCCTTCATGGTTTTGTAGGTTGCTTATGGAGCAACCTCTAATCATCGTCAGGAACCAAAAGGCAAGCAGGGTCACCCCGTAACTGTCCATTGTCTTGGACTCAGAAGTGGCTGCAACCCCACATTGGACTATCAGGTCATCTTCTCTGTGGAATTGAATTTCATGGGCTGCTTGGCAACCCACTTTACCTTTCAGAGCAGGTATAGTGCATTCTCCCTTGTGCACTTGTAATATAAACTCCTACTGGCATTGATCTTCAAATGGGAGGTGAATTACACATAGAAGACCCTGCACACTTCCGCTGTCTCTACACACCTGCACAAGTGTCAGTGGCTAACATGTGTTATGATGCTAAAATGGCTGGCTCTTCTCTTTGTAGTTTTATAATGCATGTCTAATATTACTGCCTTCTTTCCATCTGCTTTGAAAAGAGCAGGTGCAGAATTTGACATGTGAAAGTAGTTGGGATTCTTCTGCTGGAAGCATGTTCTACAGGGTGGCAGGTCATCAGTGTTCTATAGGCTAGCCCAAGGAGCCCAGCGGCTGTCATTGCTTTGAGCAAAATAAGAGTGATGCTTCTGTTCAACCATCCAGACAACTCAGGAGTCAAAAGAATGTACCCATTCCTTGGGCAAAAAGCTCATAAGAGGAGAGTATTTACTGGGATATTAAAGTTAACATATCATACTGGTCCAATCATCCATTAATTCAACACTCACACAGATGCTACAGAGAAGAACAAGACAAACCATGGTCCTTCCTCTCTTGCAGTCCAGTGGGGGAAAGCAGACCTGTAACTAAATAGTTCTGTCTGGTAAGTGTTATAATCGTGATAAGATACAAATTCTTATAGGGTGATAGAGGAGAGAGATACAAGCCCTGCCTGGGTTTGGGGTCAGGGAAGGCTTTTTAGAGGAGGTGAAATTCAAGCTGGGTCTTGAGGGATGGGTGGGAGCTCATCCATAGAGGAGAGAAAAGACTTTGTGGGCAGCAGGAACACCCAGCATGAAGACACAGAATTCTGCAAGAACAGGCATGGGGTCCAGGAACCAGGAGTCATTCCGGGTGACTGGAGTTTGAAGTGTGGATGGGATAGTGCAGTGGGTGCCGAGACCACAGCCGATGGGACCCTGGGGAAAGGGTCTGCATGTCCCTCTGTTCTTTGGTTGGTGGAGTCGTTACCAGCACATATCCCCATCTCCAAAGGTGAAGACTGTCTCAACCGGCATGCCGGTCAGGATCATGAACTTACAATTTGCACTGGGCTTCTAAGGATGTCTGGATGTACCCACTCCTTCCTAGGGTCACTGTCTTTCATGTATCCACAGCAGAGCAGCAGATGTGCAGCTGTTCTGGAATTGGTGAGTTTCAGCCCTTTTCCAAAGACTTTCTTTGCACACCAGCTCCTCCCTGCATCAACCAGGAAGCCTGTGCTCTCTTAATTGCTGTGATCATTATCATTATAATAATGAGATGGGCTCCCTCAAGGAATCGGATCCAATTATGTGGCTGCAAAGTCTGCTCAGCTTAGTGCCCGGGTCTCCACATCACCGTCAGATGAGTCATTGGCAGACAGAGCTAATTGGGAGCTGGCAGCTTCGCCGGCCCTGAGACAGGAGCGGGTCACTGCAGTAATTTCACATGAGTGCAAAGGGCAGCCTTGGGTAGTTTCCCTCTCTCTCTGTGAAACAATAGAGCTGTTTGAATTTATCTTGGAGCAGGAGCAGAGGGTGGGTGAAGCTGCAGTAAATGTGACAGACTGACCTCCAAGTGGAATCCTTCAGGTGCTCCTGATGGCTGTCTGGACTACAGGCAGTGAGGTATGGCAAAGTGTTTTCTCTCTCCCCCTGCTTCTGCCTTCTTCCTTTAAGACTGCACCTTTTGTGAGGAGACAATCACAGCAGAGAAGCCCCCATGCACTAATCCCTTCTTAAGGAAACCAAAGGCACACTTAGAATCCCTTAGAGTAAACCTCACTGCAAGGAACAAACCTCATTTAAAAAAAAATGCTTATTCACACTATTCCTAAAGCTCAGGTTTCATGGCTGTTATTAAAAAACAAGGATCTTATTTAAAAACTTAGTTTCCATTAAAAAGCACACACAGGATGAACAATCCCACAAACACTGACTCAAAAATAGAGTGCTGCGGATGAGGGAGGTGGCATTTTAAAAATACAAAATGGAGAGGACCAAATGGGAGTAGTGGAAGAAGTGTGCTCAATCAGTCAATCAACTCTAGAAGATTTACTGAGGGCAGAATACGGCATTATTGCTTACGATTAAAATAAACAGAGAAGACAGTATCTCTACCCAGTAGGAGAAAAAGCTTTTCTAGAGCAACATTTTCAACAAGTCCAAACAATGGATACTGTTCAAATAATGGAGTGCATTGTGGGGTGATGCAGGGGACATCATCTAGAAGGGAGCTCTGACTGTGAACCTGTCCTCCCAGACAGAATGGTTCTGGAGACCCAGCATTCTGCGGTTGCCGGGAGACAAGTAGAGACTGGGGACATAAAAGGCTCAGAGGAGTGAGGTTCCAAGACCCTGCTTGGGAGTCTGCAGAGGGAAAGGCAAGTCCGGCCAAGGAGGGGGTGGGGCACGTGGCCAGTGATGAACAGAAGTCATCACAGAGAGAGACGTCAGGAAGTCTTCCCGGGAGCCTCTGGATGGACACCCCACAGGCCTCACGCAGGACCAGAGCTCTTACTGGGCTGTTTGTTTTGCACATCTTCCCATCTGCTGGCGTCCAGAGTAGGTGGTTTCCCAACTCCTTCCTGTCTCAGAAAAGCCACAGGGCAGCAACAATTTTGATCCCATCTCATTAACTGTTTCCCTCGCTCCTCCTGCCCCAGTCCACTTTTGGCTTTGTTCCCCCAAATCTTCAGGAAGGAATGCCATGGGAGCTTCTAGAATGAAAAAACCCTCTTTTGGACTTTTTGACTAACCCAGTGGTCTGAGTACAGCCTTTGGAAGCTGAGGTCCTAACTACGTCCACTGTAGGTGACCTTGGGGGGCACCCCTGTGTTTTGTCCATGGAACTGACAGTCAACAGGGAGGGAGTTGTCCCAGCTGTTTAGAATGTCAGCAAAGGCAGGTGTGGTGGTGTTATTCTCACCAGCATAAAAATAATATTTACTGTAAATCATTCGAGTTGCTTCATATCTGCTAATCACAGTCGAAAAGGAAATAGGCTCTCTGTTGGATTACAAATATTATGACCCAGATAAGTGACTGGGTGGTCAATTCATTTTCATCCCAGGAGCCCTTGGCGTTGGGGTGGAAAGAGGAAATCTGTAGGAACTCCAATACCAACTCCAATGTCATTAAAGGAAATCTCCATTGTTTCATAGCCTAAATGTTAGTTTCCAGAGAAACACTCAGATGAAGAAATGAAACCATATTGATCTGCATCTTTGTCATAATAAAGTTCTAAACACGGATTTAGGAATGTTGTTTCGTTTTTCCACTGGAAATGAGACAACATGTTGGTGTTTACCAGGCTATAGGCTGTGTCAGAAGCTCAGTGCTGTTACTGTGGCAACAAGATGCTTTTGCAGGTCTCTGCAATACCACCATGGCTTTGCTTGGACCATTTCCCAGAGTCTGGAGGGTTATTTCCCAGTGGACATTTTGACCTGACGTTACATTTACAGAATCAACCAAAGAACTCACACAGAGTATTCATCATAGATTCAGAAATCCTCAGAAATTTTGCATGCCTCCCCCCCCCCCCAAAAAAAAGGCAATGGTCAGTCAGAAGTCTGTGTGAAGTCTACCTTAGCAGCCAGGGAGGGTAAGAGGTCAGGACATTCTCTACTGAAGAGGCATGATTTGGGTCCAAGAAAACAAGGAGCCATTTGTCATGCATCATAGATGAAGTCAACCTTAAGAAAAAGCCAAGACACAACACAAGGTCCCAAAGCCTCTGCTGGAGGCTGCAGAGGAACCCCAGACCCCAGAAGAAAAGCAGGAGCAGCTAGAAGGAGAAAGAGAACGTTTTTAGGGAAATAGATGCATAAATATAGTCTTGAGGGCTTCCCTGGTGGCGCGGTGGTTAAGAATCCGCCTGCCAACGCAGGGGACACGGGTTTGAGCCCTGGTCCGGGAAGATCCCACATGCCGCGGAGCAACTAAGCCCGTGCGCCACAACTACTGAGCTTGCACTTTAG